>VCCN01006703.1:5398186-5426922 GCA_006491835.1 Architeuthis dux | reverse complement strand
TGTCAGATATTTCTGAAAGAAAAACGCTTTCTAAAAAAATTGCAAAAATCGATAAAAAAAAAATTTGAGAAAAAACCATGGGAACACTTTTAGTAGTAGCTGTAAAAATAATAATAAATAAATAATATAATGTAAATTGGAATTGTTGGTGGTCATCTCCGAAAGAAATATCCTAAAAATACCTGGCGAAAATCAATAAAATACTCCAGAAAAAACATGTGGGTATACTTTTAGTAGTAATAGTAGTTTTAAACAAAAATAATAAGTAAATAATATATAATATAATATAAATCTAATTAATATATGTCCCTGTCAGAATTGTTGGTGGTCATTTCCAAAAGAAAAATGCTAAAAAAATCCAGCAAAAATCAATAAAATAACTCCAGAAAGAACACGTGGGAACACTTTTATTTTTAACGCTAAACAGGAAATGTGTAACAACTGTTGTTTTCAGTACCAAAGAGTTCTGGCCCCTATATTCTCTATTTGAAAGTTATTTATATTTTCAAGCAGACATCACCAGTGTATAAGCGACTTGAGCAGACAGCAGCGGAGCATGAATTTAAGAGTTAATTTTAATGTAAATTTATTCATAAACATATAAATAGAAGAATTGAATAAAAAATGTATACCTTGTTTCTTTTGAGAGGTTATGAAATTTTTCTCACAAAATTGCAAACCAATACCAAGTTTTTTTGTTTTTTTTTGTGTGTGTGTGTGTCCTCCCCCATTTAATTTTATGATCATAAAATTATGATTGATCGAAAATTTAAGGGTGCAAGGAAAAAATTCATATTCAAATAGTGTTTGACTTATATAGCAATCTGTCATTGTAGGTATATCATCATCCAGCTAAAACAGTGGTCAACATCAAAAGCTATTGAACATATTTAAATGTATCAATAATTCAGATCGTAATTGTCTTTAGATTGACATTAAACTCCTAAACCATGGTATGTTCAAGGTTTTTAAATGAAATCTCAAACTCTGACTTCTGAAGGATAGGGCAGGTGGTACATTTTCCCCTCCAATTCCATCTTTATTTGAAAATAACAATTCCAATAGAAGTACTTGCTGTTGCTTCATTTTTTTTCTTTCTTTTTACTTTCAGTTCTCTCTGTGAAGAGTTATGTGCACTGTTCCAGGTTCTCTGGTCTGGCAAGTGGCCAGTAGTTATCCCTAATGCTTTGTTACAAGCTGTGTGGAGCTACATTCCTGCCTTTCGTGGTTATTCACAACAAGATGCTCAAGAGTTTTTAAGGTTCAGTTTAAAGATTTTTGGATTAAATATTTCTTATCTTACAAAAAATATTTATTGAAAAGTAATTTTAAAATTGAAAGATTTTCATATTAGATTTTCAAGTATTAAGCAAATTCATGTGAGCTATTTAAATAAATGTTCATGTGCTGGTGGTTATAAGGTTTTAGCGGTATTTTGAGGATTTCATATTTTTAAAATACCTGTTAAGGACCTGCCACCCTTTTCTTTTCTTTAAAAAAATTACACAGACCTAAATGTACATAATGTCTCAGTTCAACTTATTTGCATTGTTAATTCCAATTTTAGTCTATGGTTGGTTGTATGATATGGATTTTCCATTATGTTAAAAAAAATAATAAAATAAAAACTTTTGTGTATTCATTTTAATGTACTTTGATGAATGTTTTGTGTTTTTTTTATTGCAGCCAACTTTTGGAGAAAGTACAGGCTGAATTAGGTGGCCTCTGTTATATGAAGAACTATGGGGATGTTGTTGCAGATGCGTTCCAAGGAGAGCTTGTCAGTGAGGTAAAATTTTGTAATTTTCCATCCTACTTTCATCTCTAAAGCATTAGATTTGTGACCAAAAAGAATTCATTTTCTGACTTATCTCTCCCTCTCTCTATCTATCTATCTCCCCCCCCCCCCAAAAAAAAAAATTTTCTTCTATGATTGAAAATCTTTTAGAGAATTTATTTAATGTAAAGAAAGTAGAATCTTGAAGTAGCTACAAACACCTCAACACAAGTGTTTTATCATATATTATTTCAAGGGAAAGCTTTGAGTAAATATATGTAGGATTATTTGAAAACCACTACTCTAATGGTGAATTAATACAGGTATACCTTGATTAGTTGCAGTTAATTCATTCCAAGACCACCTGATTCAGGCTGCACTTTCACCCATTTTTCATAGAGTAATTGGTCCCGGCATCAGTAGTATTACTGCTGTTTATAAGTTTTGACTGTTTCTGTCCTGTGCAAATAATCCTGATGATCTCAAATCTGTTTGCAACATGCAGAAAATTATACAAGTATAGTGGATAAACTTGCATTGTCAAAATCATTTTATATCTTACATCCTTGGAAGAAACAAGTTAGCTCTTTTGTCATTCTTGAGAGTTTTTCTAGAAATATATAAGTTGGCTTTAAAGATGTTAATGATTACAAGAAAAACTTTTCCTACTAATTTGTGTTTATTGCAAAGTTAAAATGTATAATAGATATACGTTTGAAAATCTAAAACATCTTTTTGCATTTGGTTTAGGTGACATGCCGGTCTTGTGGACACAAATGTCAAACAAAGGAAAAATTTATGGATTTATCTTTGGAGTTTCCTGCCCGTTACCAAAGAAATTCTCCACATGGAAAAATAGCCAGTAATGTCTGCCATATCACAGGTAAATTTGACAATATTTCTTTTTCTGCAAAGCACAAATTACATATTTTTTTGTTTTTAAGTATTCTCCTATCTTGCATACTAAAAATCCATATTTCTTTTTTAAAATTGCGCTCTTGTTTTTATTTCAGAAATGCTCACACACTTTACTAAACCTGAATACTTGGAAGGAAAAGTTTATGCATGTGATTCCTGCAATAGTAAGTTTTCAATTTATATTAATAAACAAAGATAAAAAATAATTTTATTTTTTTTTAAAGTGAATCTTAAAATTTTATATGTAACTCTGACACTTAATTCAAAGTTCTTTTTGTTTTTAAAGATGTTGTAAATTGAGAGAATGATGGATTGTTTTTTTTTTTTAATAGAAAACTCAAATTCCATAATATATGCCATACCCTCATGGATATTGTATATATATGGAAACACATTTTAGAATTGTTTAAATATAATAAATATTTCATTTGTAAGCTGATATAAAGTTTCAAGCTATATGACTATTAAATTAATTGTTAGCAAAAACGGAAAAAAATGAAGTCATTATAAATTGTTACTTTGTCTGGATCCTGAGCCAAGAAAATATTATCAGGAACCGCAACAATTTTGAAAAATGGATTGCCATGATTTCAATTCACCTTTGATTGCATGCAACATGACTAAATCAGTAGTTGACTATTTGTTTTTTTCCAAAATTGCAATAAATGTAATATTTTAATATCTGTGTACTTCTAATTTTACTGGTTTTCTAAAGTGTTGACATGTTCCTTTTGTATTAGATCTCCTTCATGTCTCCCATTAATCCTTTCCAGACTCCTGAGACATATATATCCCAAAGTTTCTATGACTGCTGGGATATATGTATCCTGTAGATTTCTTTTAGAAATCTACTGGGATGTATTTATTGTTATAATTGTGTATCATTGCAAGGTATTGAAGAAAATGTCTGGTGTGCGGATTTCAGAAGGTTTTAAATAACAGCTCAAAGTCGGAAAAGGTGTATGAAAAAAGGAGTCTTCATTTATGAGTGTTTATTTTAAATAGTGAAAGTCTAATATCTAGCATCTGTCTCCTTGGTAAGGTAGCCACAAAATCTAAGGCTAGATAACCAGCCAACCTGAATATTTAAATATGAATCTGGATACTACAATGTTCAAAATAAGTTCCAATATTTAAATATGAATCATAAAAAGATTTGGCTCTTTTACACATTTAGAACATAACAGTATCATGAAAAATAAAGTAAATGAGATTTTACAACCGCAGACAATGACGTCCTCATAGTATGAAAGCCACACAGAAATTAGTTTTCATTACGTAACTGAATAGGAAAGACATGTAGACAAAGCAATCTACAAATTCTGTGTTTTTCATCTGTCCCAAGATATGGGACAAATGTACCCCCATCATGATTTTGGTTCAAATTATGGAATTTTTTTTTATTAAATAAAGTTTTCTTTTACCATTAAATAAAAATTATCATGTTTTTGCCTTTTTTATACCCTTTTAAAGATTTAGGCAATAAGCACCATACTAGGTTAGTCTTGAAAGGGTTAAAGCACACCATTTCTTTTTGTTGGCCCATTAAAGGTGCAAGGTAGGTTTGCTGCCTCATTCAGTTTTAGCTCTCCTGTATTTGCAATTTGCTGTCTTATTCCTTTAGTTTCTACTTTACTGAAATTGGTAAACCAAAATAAAACTGGGTTTCTCTTTCTTTACAGGTAGAAGGAAAAGGCCAAATTCTTCACCAAAAATTTATACTGAGATTAAAAAACAGTTTAAGCTCAGTAAACTACCTCATATTCTACGACTTCATCTTAAAAGATTCCGGTGAGTCCGTCTTTTGTATCTTTTTTTTCTTTACCAATCAGATTGATAAGGCGTTCATATTTTAAGCTTCTGCCAATCTTCTGTTTCACTCTTTCAATCTTCTGTTTCACTCTTTCAATCTTCTGTTTCACTCTTTCAATCTTCTGTTTCACTCTTTCAATCTTCTGTTTCACTCTTTCAATCTTCTGTTCTATTCTAAATATCCTCTTACAAAATTCCTTTTGTAGACTATTTCCCCATTTCTTTAATAATAATAACTGATATTCAAATCTTTGAGGCACAGATTTCCATTATTGCTCTTAATGCTTTCTAACATCATCATACATTCACAGGCAACTTGAAAAAATGTATTTCTTAATAAATGAATCCTTTTTATCTTATATATTCTTGAATATTATTTTTCCCTCCAACTCACATAGGCAGTACTAAATGCCATATTTTATATTTATTGTTTTAGATGGTCCAAAGGTAACCACAGAGAAAAGATAGCCACTCATGTGTCATTTGAAAACTTTCTAAATGTGAAGCCATTCTGTCTCTCACAAACCCTGACTAAGGGTGGACAAACTCAGTTCATGTATAAATTATCAGCCATAATCATCCATCATGGCCAAGGGTTTGGCTCTGGACATTACACAGCCTTCTGCTGGAGTAAGGAAGCCAGTAAGTAAAACATTTTATGACATTTAGAATCTATGAAACAGTGATAAGCCTTAACACATTTCATTGCATCTAGGTAAATTATTTATACAATTCACCTATAATTTAATTTATTAATCATGTTTCACTGTCTCTGATTTCTGGGAATTAGTTTTGTTAAATGCATGATTGTTTCAGTGCTTGCTATTTCATAGAATATGAAACCAGGCACCTATAAAATGTATGTTCCATTCAAATTCAGCTTGGCAAGCACCTCTGCTGCAGCTCACCTTGCACACACGCACACACGAAATGACAATTCAGCAGACCTTGTGTAAAAAATGAGATTTCTTAGTTTATTTTATTCTTTATTATTATTAATTTCTGATTTGTTCATAAGATCTTCTGAATTGTCATTTTAATCTAATATTGTCGGATAAATTATAATCCACATAAGTAAATCAATGTCTGTAGCCTAATGATGAAAAAAGTGTTTATTTTACATAACTAATATTTATTTTTAAACATAATCTCCTTGTCAATACATTAATATTTAGTGGTGAATATTAAACACATAGATCAAACATTATGCAGTGAAAATTTCATATCAAAATTGAACTAATAACTGTCAGGCTGCAAACTTATTGATTCACCCTTTGTGTGTGTGTGTGTGTGTGTGTGTGTGTGATGCTTTAATCAACTCTACCACATGGGTTATGTGTCCAAATACCTTTGACAATAATCATGAGTATTTTGGTCTTATTACCATTTCCGAGAATGTTTAAAGAAAAAAAAAGCTTATTGAAATGTTCAGAGACAGACTGCTTAATTTACAATGTAGATAGATTTTCAAAATTGTATTTTTCTCACTTTCTCACTTTTTCAATTGATTTCTCTTGTGATTTCTTTCAGATTCTTGGATTCACTGCAATGATACTAGAGTGCAACAAGTATCTGTGAAAGAAGTGTTCAAGTCTCAGGTTTACATCCTCATCTTCTCTCTTCATTCCGCTGGAGACCACCCCACAGATTCTTGTTCATTGCCCAGGACTATAAGAAACAGCAACACAAACAACGACAATAGTAACAACAAAGTTCCTAACAACGATGCTGCTCCTTCTCCTCTTGCTACTACCCAAGACCATGACCCAACCACCCTCAGTGACACACCCAACAGCAGTTCCACCACTCTTACCCCCAACAATTCTGACACGCCTATTGTCCCTCCCATTACTACTACCATTATTCCTGACACAATCAACACTTCCATCATGACAGCCTCCCCTAACATCAGTCTTGACACAAGTCCTCCTGTTACCCCTACAGTACCCATCAATTCTGCTGTGGCTACAACCCCCAAAAGCTGCACGAATACAAAATCTACAACTACCTCAAAAGACAAAGATGCAAACCTAACTCCTGTTGCCCTGGTTCATACACCTCCTAAAAAGTCATGCTATATGCTGCAAAGAATTGGTCTCTCAGCAGATATAGGAATCCTCTATGAGACCAGGAGCAAGCTCCCGAGATTGCGATCCTCTGTTGTACAGAGAAAGTCCATAGTTCCTCAAATAGTAAACTCGGTAGACCGAAAAAGAAGGAGTGACCTACCACAGAATATGATGGGGAAGATAAAAAGACATAGACTTACTCTATAAAGATCCTTTCTTAGGACTCTTTCTTTTTGTCATTTACATATATTGTAAATCTCAAAAGATTGTTCATCTAAAATTCTCCTTTCATATCTATCTCTATAAATACATTTTTTAAAAACATGAATGTATATGGACTGCTATGCATACATTAATTTTTATTAGTTCATTCATTCATTCATTCATTCATTCACAAACCTGTATAAATGAAAATGTGGACATAACCCTGATTTTGTACATTTTAAAAAGAATTTTCAAAGAAAGGGATCCAAGGGACATAACCATCCTTTTATCATTATCCCCCCCCACCCCACTTTGGAAACACTGCCAAAAATTCATCAATCATAAACCGAAACTCATTTCAAGTTCATTTTATTATTGATTTTTACTCAACTGACACTAAGAAGTGTTAAAATACAATTATTTCATACTTCTGTATTTAAATATATATCTATATATCTATACATACCTTACATTAAAAAAAATGCTTGAAATCTATCCAGACCTTAGGTATGTGATTTTTTTCTCAGCTAATACAAAGCTGATATTTATCAATTCACATGACAATGGTCAGGCGTTTAAAATCCTGTCAATTAACAGATCAAGTGTTCAAGTTAATCTTCGATGCAAACTTTGCAAGATGATAAATTTGTTTGCTCAGCTAGGCTAAAAGTCTCATCTGGCAGAAGATTTCACTTTCAGTAGCAGCTATTTTAACATTTCCTTACAAGATTAATGCATGTATAGATAAACAACAACAAAAAATCAAGTTTTGGTGAAATATTTTTATTTTATTTTAAGCTGTTTTTAATTTTTTCTCATTTGCAATTTTTTAATTCTGAAAACAGTTTTTATACTTTTGTATCACACTGGAACATTTTTATGAGTCTGGAAAAAAAAAACCAATGACTAAAAGGAAAAAAAAAACTGTTGCCTTAAAGATAATTGCCCTGGTAGATGTTTTATTTTATATTTTTGAAAATGTTTATAACAACAACCATAACATTTAATGAAACTGCTCTTATTCTCCTCCCATGAAGGTTGTGTATGTGTTTCCTGAATCAAAAACAGTATGTTACCTTAATAAAGAAAGTATAATTAATATTAATGATAACAAAATAGCCAGCTAGTTGATAATGTCCATGACCAATCTACCAGCCAACCAATTCTGTAAGCTGATTTATGAGATTACATCCTTGTCTGTGGCAGTGGTAACTTACTGCTTTTCTGTCTGGGGACAGCTTTTAATTTTAATTTTGTTGTATTCCCTTAGTAAATTTCTGGTAATGTTCTTTTAATCTAGATTTAAAAAAAGAAAATCTGACCAGATTTGCATCAAAGCGTTAAATTATTGAGATATATATATATATATATAATACATTAAAAGTAACTTAATATGGGTTGTGATAATAGTTGTAATTGCATTAATAATTATCATCATTGGTTCCTATAGGTTCCCTTTGGAGCATTAGGGCCACATATGTTTTTATGGGGAGGAGTTTCCAGCCCCACGTCCATCCCTCCTCCTTTATTTGGACATGGGATTTTTTTTCTGTCAGAGTAACCATCTCTTAGTTGGACTGCCTTTACCTGACTAAAGGGCTCCAACTGCCCTGCTATTTACCTATAACTGGGGGTAGAAATGAATTCCTGCCTTTCCCAAGGGCATTAATGCAAAGTGAACATAAGCGGTCCTGACTGAAGCTTGAACTCTGCTTACCGATTCCATTTTCTGTGTTGATAATCGTTATGCCACTCCGCACCTCGTATGCATGATTTAAAGCATATTTATTACATGGCCTTTATGATTTTTGCTAAGTTTTAGCACTGCTTTGTAACGCTGGACCTTCTGCCACGTTCTTCTTCGGGTTCCATATCTTTCGACAGGATGACACAGTGGTTATCTACTGAGTCTGTTGATACTTGGTAGGGTCCCTATCCTTTCCAAGTTGGCTGGTCACCAACCTTTTGATGCAACCTGGTGTGCCACTCATGTTTTGCTGGGACACCTTCGAAGTCGGGATCTTTCGTCTTCTCTGCTGTTCCAGACTTCTGTCCTTGGTTGGCTGTACCATTTTTGGACATTGCGAATCCTCGGGTCATGTGACAGGGGTGGGGGTACCACATAGCTGATGTGAAACGTTTGAAAACTAGGGTTAGATTTGTATACTTTGAACCATTCACATATTCACCTAAGAGACTTTCTTTCATGACATTTGAAGGTGAATGATTTTTTTAGCAACACTTAATTTTTATAAACTACTCTTGCCAATAATGACGGTGCCATTGATGATTGTGCTAATATTGATGATGATGGTGATGATTGTGCTAATATTGGTGATGATGATAGCAATAATAAAAGCAATGATAATAAGCAAATACTTATATGATAATATTGACAATGAATAATTGCTATCTTTTATTTTTTAAGCCCTTAGTAAAGTCTCCATAATCACAACTGGGTACACTTTCAGTTGTTTTCATCTCGTCTATTTTCTCCAAATTGGTCCATATTCCATGACTGTATTATAATAACATGCATTCATGCATACAATTTAAATTATTGGATGCTAAATATCCTTAATTTTTTAGGGGTGGGGGGTAAAAAGGTTTTAAAGATTGTCCTGGTTGATATTATGCCAGGAACAGTATTTGTGAAGGTTTAAGTAATGTTTTTTCTACTGTTATATATGCAACTAAACTTCAATCTTAAATGTCACAAGTTTCAATTGTGATGATATGGCTTTATTCACTTTTGGTTCATTGTAGCAAGAGCTTCCATCTACCAGCATTCTAACTTCTCATATTCCTAATGTTGGTCTCTCTTTGTGTCCTTTTTATTTATTTTAGCTCAACACATTCAGCGCCAAAGGTGTTAATTAACGTTTTTGCTACTTTATATATTAAGTACAAAATAACTTTAATTAACATCCCCCTTTTGAAATTTGCGCCTTGTCCTCATTTTTTCCACACTGCTGTGAGTAATACTGGTTTTCCAGCGATGGCCTATACATTGTGCTAATTTCTACACGTTGACACTGAAGGTGTTTAGGCAGCTTTCCTTTCATCTATCCAAATAAAGAACATGTTTGGTAGATGAATTTAGAAAAGAGAAAAATAGAAGGGAATTTTCATTTCATGGCTCTACTTTTTTAACAAAATAATATACATACATGATTTAGCTTTAAGGCCAAGAATATGCCTTTTATTGATAATACAATTTTTTAGAAAAAATAATTCGATTTACTCAAATAGTAATCCGGTGATCCTACATCACTTGTAGGCATTGACCACAACAGTTCTTCCAAACAAGCAAAGAAATATACATGTTTTATTGATTTTTCAAATTCTCTTATTTATTTTTGCATGTGTGTTTTGTTCCTTATTTTTTTTATCTGATTTCTTAATGCTTTTTTTTTTCTTTTTCTTTTTTTTTTCCAAAATTGTGGCTTCCACTTTCATTCCACAACACATTGAATGTTTTGTTTTTATTTTCATTGTGTGAAATCTTTTGTATTCTCCCTTAGTTTGTTTTGGTTTCATTTATTGTTTTTCTCACAACCGTCCCTCTTCAATCCACTCTCTCTCTCTCCCTAAATTACTGTCACTGTTGTGTGTACATGTGTTAATGGTAGACTTTAGCATTATTTCCTTCTTTGTACAGTCATCTATAAATAAAGTGTTGCTCATTATTATTAATTAGTTATTACAAAAATTTCAGATATATTTGAATTTCTATGAGATGATTTTCCTTTAGAAAAAATAGCTAAATAATGTGTGTATACATACACACTGGAGGCCATTTGGTAAAAATATCTACCCATGTTTCTGTGGAATTTAGTGGTTTCTTCACATTCTCTTACTTAAAGACTTATTAAAAAGTGACTGAGCTTGTTTAAGTGGAAGAAAACATTGTTTCAAATGGTGGGTAGGAGTTATTTTTATCAGCAAAATATTTTATTTTACCTTTATGTATTACATACAGTGAAACAGAAAATGTCACTGTTCATTATATTAATTTTTGACTATTTTTTTTCACATTTTCTATATGGTTTATGTTGCGATAAGTTAGAAAAATAAGAAAGAAAAACTAAAATCAATAATGATGATGCTTCATCTAAGAAATTTGAACAACTCTGTCAAACAGGTTTGTAGGACACCATACTACCAAAATAATACATTGTAAAAAGTACGAATTCATACACCCACAATTTTTGTAGGAGTCCGTGTACAGAGCAAGCTAAGGTGGCAACAAATGTAGCCAAAAAAAGGAAATTTTTTATTTTCATAGATTGGTTCATTGCTATCTTGCTACCCACCCACTTTTCTATGTTTTAATAAGTCATTGTGCATAAGCTACAACTTTATGTACTAAACTACATGGATATTTGGGCATTTTGTAAGTTAACAAGTTACTAGGATGATGACACATAATGGCACTATCAACTCAACTACCGAGGCAATGCTTTTTAAGAACTTCTATGTGAGGAAGGTTCAATTAAATTAATTCTCAAACTTAATTCATACATAACCAAAGGAATGTTTGTTTAGTAACGAAATAAAAATGGATGAAATTTTCTTTTTAGTTGAATGTCAGATAATTTTTGTTTGCTAATTCCACTAATTTTTTTTTTCTTCCAATATGTAATTTTCTGCCTTTTTAAATGTTCTGTGCTTATTACACTGTTCCCATGATCTGCTTGTATGAAAACAATAGTTTCTAGCTGCTTATTTTCCTTTTCACTATTCCAATAATCTACTCTTCATAATATTCCCTCTTAATGTTACAGAAGTTCTACAATGGTTTCTATTATTAATATTATTTGTGCGTGTTGAGTTTTCACACCAGTATTGATTGGTGGCTTTCACTGGAGCTCAATTACAGCAAGTCTCCTGAATACACCGGAACTCTGCTCCGTATTCTAGCTGATTTCAGTAGTGTTGTCATCTGGATGGTCTTGGCTCTTGTTCGTAGTATATAGAAGTATTTAAGCCAATTGATTCGAATAAAAAAATTCTTGCAAAATAATATAGATTAATGCAAATTAGTTGGCTTTATTTCTATGTACAGTCCTAAGCCAAAGTAGAATTCTATTGGCTACATGGTCTAAGTTTTCTTTATTAGTTTAGAACATTATCTTAAAAAATACTATGTTGAGCAAATATGCTGGAATATCATCCACTGGTATATTAAAAGTATCTAATACAAGATAAAATATTGTGATGTAAGACTTTGGAAGGCATATAAGCCCTTATTGATCATTGATTATAATCGTATTAGAACAAACTTAAAAACCTTTTTAGACTCCTGGGATATATGTCCTGTAGATCTCTTTTAGAAGTCTTTTGGGACATTTTAATTCAGACATTAAGCACCGTAATATCTTGTCTTGAAAGGGTTAGGATTGTTAAACTCCTCCATTTACATACAATGTATTTAGCTTTTCCTCTCTTTGCTTTATTGGATTTTCTTCTGCCCTTGTTCATTTGTTTGAATAACAAATATTGTGTTGACCAGTGCCATATTAATTTTCTTTATTAATCACATTTTCAAACATAAGAAAAGAAATTGAGGTGTCACTACTGAATAGTAGGTAACATATCTGACTGCAGCTCTATTTTTCAAGTCAGTCAAATTTATAACCAGCATTCTACATCCCATTGGAAAATTGTTGTTAAAGATTGACATTTTGAGTTACATTAGAAAACACAAAAACAGATAAATTTGTAAAATAAAATCTATTTCTGTGCTCAACAAAATTATTTCCAAGTGAAATCATTTCCAGATTCATTAAAATAGACAAATATATATAGATAGAAAAATAAAATGGTTACATTTGACACTTTTAATGTTATATTCATTTTTAGCTAAGATTCATAACCTTTCACATAGTGAGAATCATTGATCATTTTGTCATTTTTTTAATAATAAATTCTTGCCACAGTATATTTGAATTAAAATTCAGTTGAATATAGTATATACCTTATTTTCATTTGGTTCCACTGTATATTTGTGGGTAAGAAATATATTCCTCTGCCTTGTTTGTGAGTTTCTGAGAAGCAAAAATGGGAAGGTCTTGTCTAATTTACATATACTACACATTGCAATTATTTTTGCCTTTGTTCATTGGTAGCCATGAGGAGACAAAATAAGGATGATTGATACTAGAAAGTATTAGACACCTACTTCCTTTGCTAATTCAGACATTTTAGCCAGAAGAATTAGGAGAGAATGCAGTTGGCAAATTTTCTTACACAGTAACTAATGAACTGTCCTGTTCGTTTTATCATTGTAAGGGCAAAATGAAATTATGCCTGGTGATTTCGGTTTGCGCTATTTCAAATATATTATAAAAATATATATTTCTTGTGGGTAAATTTCCGATAGTGCTCAACAAAAATTAATAATTTTCTGGAGCTTGGTAATATATAATTTTATCAAATTGAACAGTTACAAAAAATGTTTTGTTTCATGCAATTCGACTGCGTTTTTCAAATTGAAAACTAAAAACTGTAAGTTAACGTTTTTCTATAGAATGCATTATTAGTTGTGGTGACAAATGCTGCTTATGTATGGAATCGAGTGACTATTCCATGCACTTAGGCTTTTCTATCGTTAACTAAATAGAATAAAATACTAACAATAGTAATAAAAATTGATGATGATATAAATTTTCCTTATTATGAGTAATTATTAAACATACATATATGCAGAACAATACTAAGAATGTAGTATGGTCTAGTTGAATTGCTTAGAGTCATCAAGCAGCATACACTTTACCAGTAAATACTGTTCCAATCACTAGTTTTTTTTAAAAAAAAATAGTATTGAAATCTGTTAGGATACTAGAGAAAGTTTAACATGTTTTATACCCTAGGGTGATCTGGAACAGTAGAAAACAATGCTGTGATGGAGGGGGGTGAAAAACTCCCCAAAATAAACTGAGCAAAGATTTTTCCAGATGGAGGGTAATGTTAGTTTCTAGTATTCATTATAATTATTGTGAGCAAACAACCATAAAAGGTGTTATGCAGTCATTGTCACTTTACAAAAGCTCTTTGTTTCACTGCTAAATTGCAGTTTTGTGTTTGATTTGACGATTTGTTTCTACTCAAATTTAAAAATCTGTAAACATAAAATAACTTATTAAAATGCTGACAGAAGCAGTAATAAAAAAAATAGTAAACTTTAAGTGAAATATAAACATTTCGCACTGCTTTATCTGAATTCCTAAAATAAACTTACTATAAATGAATGATTGTTTCAGACAAATTATTGGTGACTTTCATTTGGGTGCCTAAATGGCAACAGTATATGACTCGATCCTCCTGGCTTTGGTTGAGTATTTTATAAAGACATAATCTCAAAACAATTATTTTGCATAAGGTCATGTCAATACTAGTAACTATTGTATACACTTTCCTCAACCAGGTTTGATTAAAGCAACACTTGTCTATTATCTACCTGTCAACTTTCTTGTATAATGAGGCTTAGTATAATTCAATTACTTTCATAAAAAAAAAAATTATAATTGACATGCCTCATTGTGGTGGAATGGTTAGCAAGCTGATCTCACAGATCATTACTGGGTAGTGAGTTCAGTCCTCACTAGGAGCCGCAATATACGTGGCTTTGTGCCAAACTAGTTAAACTTTGAAAAGATAAATCAATTATAGTTTAATTTCTAAGTAATCCTATCTTTTCCAAATAGCTAAATTTACATCATTTCACAAATATAGGTAGTACCTTAGATTTGGTTCAGATCAGTCCAGGCATATTTGAGAAGTGCAGATATACATCTGTACTTGCTGATCATACATATTTGGCATAGCCCTTTTGGTAAAGACATTGATTCTGACATTAATCAAAATTAGTACCCTTTAGAGGCTGAATAAACCATTCAGACTCTACTCAGTGCCATAAGCATGTACTTGTAAAATCTAAGAAGTATATTACTGTTTACTATTCTGTTTTGAATGTTTTCTTTCTCTCTTGTATTACACTTGATGTCAAAATGCTTGATACAAATTAAGCCAAGAGAGCAACTGTTTGAAATTTGAGTAAGTCTTTCAATGGTGATTGTGTTTTAGTATGGTTGTTTATTTGTAATCTGTAAAAGAGCAGAAACAAAACAGCTGCTTATAACATTAAATATTTTTCATTGGAGATAGGACCATATTGTCTATAATTTTGAGATGAGTCATTGACATTCCAACTTTTGTTCACAATCCAATTTCTTCTTCCCATCCAACACGCTTCAGACGATCCATTCTTCAGCGCTCACCAGGAGTATAATTCAAGAGGCAAACCTTTTTTTTTTTTTTTTTTTTTTTTTTTTTTTAAATCCAGGTGAAGAAAAATTGTGGTTAAAGATATGCCTCTTTTCCTGAATTATACACCTGCTGAAGAATGGATTGGCTGAAACATGTTGACAACATCAAGGATGGGAAGAGACCAAACAAAAGTTAGAATAGGACCATATGTTCAGTTTATCAATTTACTATTCAGAATTTTTTCCTGTCACTTTTTTAATGGTTAGCCTGTTAGGGTTATACCCAAGTGATTATTGATCTAGACTTTCAAACATTTCATCTTCATTATCAAGAAGTTGACCCAATGTTAGAATTTCTTGGTAATATGTTTTTAATTTATTACATTTCATGGATTTAAATCGTTCACAACTAAACTCATTTATGTGTGACATTCAAATATGTGCCAATGTATCTTGCAGCAATAAGCCAGTTCATAATTTCATTTGTATACCATTTTAAAATATACAATTACATGGCCGACATTTTGTTTGAAAGACTTGCATTTCAACTATCAGAATATTATAAACTTTAGTATGAGTTCAAACACTCATATACATTAACTCCTCATTTACATCTAGAAAAGTGGCTTTATATTTACAGTTTTTTATGGATTTCTTTTCATGAAATTATTAAAACTTTTCAAAGCCAGAATTATTCTCTTTTTGTTTTATTCAACAGGAAGTGATAATGAAATGTATTGCTTGGCACACACTAGCCATAATACATTGACACTAGTCATCTATACATGTAAAGACCTGTGTCACCAAGTTTGTTTGTTTCTTTGTCTGTTCACGTCATGGTGAAGACAAGTTTTATACTCTCTCCCTCTCTTTGCTTGAAATGGACACAATTTTTGTGCTAGGCTGCTTCCAAGGGTTGTTGACTTTTTTTCTTTTCAGCCAGAATAAAGGGTGGGGTAGTTTAGAGAGGGGGAGAGAATAAGACTTATGTGACTGAAAATGATGTTTAGAAATATTAATCTATATATCCATAGATAACATAATAAATCCCATTTTTGACAGGTACTATGCTAGTTTATAGTATAAACATGATTGAAAGCTTGTGTCCTGCATCAATTGTAAAACTGAGTTGACTAATATATTCAACAGCATGGCTTGAATGAGGGTAGAGCATGTAATCAGGTCACATGGTTTATGTAGACGCATGAAAACGTATTGAAACATTATTGCCTTTCTGTATGGTCAAAGGTTGTTAGATGAAATGGGTTTCTTGTTTGACTGAAGAAGAAACCTTATCCAGAGTTCAAACTCTCATTCACTCTATAACCAACATTTCTAATAAAGTCAGAAGTTTCAACCAAAGTGAAGTCAGAATGGTAATTAACTTCATTCTACCACTAAATGAAGATCATTGGCCTACAAGAATGAAGTATTTTATTATATTGGTGTATCAGACCCTTATATTACAATTTGTACCGTAACTGACTGTTAACAAAACTATTCTGATTTTAATTTTGTGCATCTTCTGGAAATCATGACATACTTGGCCTCTAGCACCAACCACTGGCGCCATTGGAAAATATGCATTCTTCAGCTATCATAGCAGAAAAGACGGCATATTCTACTAATAAATAACACGGCTCTCTGAACTGAACACATAAAAGACAAATCCTGATAAACATTTCAAGGTGTTGGGCAAATATGAACAAAAAATGATCATGGTAGATAAAGTTATTCCCCATTATACTTACTCTCAATTCATGAATGTTAGAACTTTTCTTTATACCAAGAAAATATTCCATCACCTTTATCATTAACTAGTTAGAAATGCAAATATATCCATGAACTATGAGATTAGTTTCGTTTAAATAAATCGTTTAAATGGAAGAGTCCATTGTCCTAAATGGTGAGTAGTAGACAAAATTTGGGTACGCAAAAATAGCACTATTTCAATCCTGCCCCCATCATTTGCAATCAATATTGAGTCAGTTATCACACTAGAAATAGGTTTTATAGTCACTTGGGGATGGTGAGTGTGAAACTTCAGGTTTTCTTTCTTATGAATTTGAAAAAAAGAAAGGTATTTGAGTATCTCAGCATCATTGACCCTGGCTGTTTTGATGCAGAATAATCGTAAATTAAGGTTTCAGTGGGTTATTTGAACATAATCACTGATTTTATTAAAACTCAATTGAACATCGCATGTCATTTTTTTCAACCAAGTTTCACCTGCACTATTTTTAGAGTTAGGATGCTCATTTTAGACTTGTTTGGAGGCTTTGATACTAAGCTTTTGATCTGCTTAACAATGTTCCTAAAAATACTTGCATGAATAAGCCAAAAAAATTGGAGCTTTTGTTATTTTGTCCATAGCAAAAGAAAAATCTCACTTTATGCATTGTAACTCTAAGTATTTAAGTTTCATTTTAATATACATCAGAATCATAATGAGTGTTCATAAATAAAAATGGGCATTGTAGCTATAAAAATATTGCGAGTGAAAGTTCAAACTTTGGTCATGATTTTCTCAACTTTTTAACTGACCAACAAACTTTTTATCATACGCACACACTCATGTTTATTAGTAACAATGTTTTGCTGATAGAGAAACAAACAGAAAAGTCACTGTTAATTATATCTATATCTAATATAAAGACAACAATGTTTCTAATTTAAGGGAGACTTCACCCACAAGCTGAAAATTTGGGTATAAGAGTAACTTGAACTCATGATGAACATAGAGGTGGCACTGACCTCTAAATGTTAATTTAGGGTCAGGTCAATTGGTCATTTTCAAACCTAAGGGAGACTGCAAGCTTGTGTACATGGGTAACTTGACCCCCAGAATGAACATAGTATAAGTGGTGGTGACCTAAAGGTCAATTTAGGCATTTTCACATCTAAGGGAGATTGCTTCAAATTTGTGTACATGGGTAACTTGATCCCAGGTTAAACATAGGATAGGTGGCACTGACCTATGGGTCAATCTGACATGCATGGATTTTCTATCTTGCCACAGTATGAAATAAACCTTTTGAATCTGACAATCTTGGAGGGGGATGACATTCTGAAATAAGGTGAAAAGAGTGCATGGGCAAAAAAAGGTTGAGGACCCCTGTTCTATGATCAGGGATTGTAGATATTTACTATAGTTGGGCTTGGCCCCAAAAATTGTGCATTTTGTGGTAAAAGCACATAATTTGGTACAGCAAAAGATTTGGATATGGCAGCCATTTTTCAAAATAGTGAAACAGCTTAGCCAACACTATGGTAAACAAATTCAACTGATTATGTCCTCAATATCATTATCCAACGCTTACCTTGTCAGTTGATTCGAAGTACGTAACAATTGTAGTTTTGCAAAAATTTGCTTCCTTTCATGACTTATGATCTTCCAAGGTCTCTCGTCTTTTAACTTAGTGGTAGAAATTGAAAAACTCTGTCACAGGGGCTGGCTTTTATCCAGGTACAAAGCGCTTTTAATCTGAACGACAAAACAGCAACATGTCTACTCTCTTCACTAGCCCATCTAAAAAGGACTGGAATCCAAAGCTTTCATGTTCGTCCTGCACAGTGGCTGGGTTCCAGAAGCTTCGGGATCTATAAATACCAATCATGCACTTTTAACTTGTCACGTCACATGATGGGTTCGAGAATACTTTGCCTCTCCCCATTTTTTTCCCACAAGGAGAAAAAGGGGAACGTAGCACAAAGGAACTTGACAGAGCGTGAAGTTGTTATCAGGACCACTACATGCGATTATGTCTTGCCCAGGACGGTAAAACGTGGCAAAGGAGCAGTTTTAGGGTCTTGCTTAGATCATACGCAGGTGAAATGCACAGGACAGGCAAGTATTTGGGCTTCAGGCTGGGAGTAGGCTGCATCTTCCCAGCCATCTCTTAAGAGGAGCGCAGGTTGGGCAATACCATTTTTGCCTCCTGGGTGGAGCTTCTTCCAACTTTACACACTCAAAGTGGTACATCAATCATTACAGTGGTCGCACACGATCATGTCCTTGTTGTCCCATATTACCATGCTTTCTTCCAGTTCGGGAAGCATGGGGATTGGGTCACCGCTGCTATGGCCTCAGGACTGTGAGAAGTCACTAGAGAAGAAGCGGATTCTTCTGCATTGACAGAAGTTACAGAGAGCTCCAGGCGGAGGTTTTTAAGCTGTATATATGCAATGGCACACCATAAAGATTTGTGAACTGGATAATACAATCATGTCGGGAACCAGTTCTATATGAACGGCCCTGACATTGAGATAGGTAAAGAGTACATTTTCCTTGCTTCACCGGCCTTGAGGGATCCAATAGCCACAGAGTTTCACCCTGACCAAAGTAGTCGCCTCACAAAAGTGCTTGCATCCTGAATGGCAAGCCTCATAAGTCTTGTCAATTCTTCCACCCAGAAACAATTAAGTCTCCCCACCAGGTCAGGTTGTCCCCTTCCTGATCGGTTAATTAAGAAACTCAATTCATGAGCAAAGGATTGTTCCACACGAATGGGATGATAGAAGGAATTTCTCCCTCTATCAGTATAGAAGTGTTCACTGCTGAGCGAATAATTTCTTGACTTTGGGAGGGCCAAGGAACATCTCTGTTCCAAGCTGGTACAAAATACCAAAATTTTAGGTTATGTCTGAACTTTTGAGGTATAATCCCCTAGTGATTAGATTTGCTGGGTTCTCTGCAGAAGAGATCTACTTAAAAGTAGTTGCCAAGTTAAACTTGGACCTCACTTCAGTGACCATCTGAAGGATGTCCATCAAGCGATTCCTCGCAAAGATGTTCTTGGTTGTAATGGATTTTGATATTATCCACAACAACACAACTCGGACGTCGACTGCCACATACATGTTAATACAAACATTTTTAAAACCCTTTAGAATAGAGGGCAAACACTTCAATGCCAAATACACTGACAATAACTCCAAAGTGGGGAGGGTTTTGGTCTTCATTGGGGCCACCTTTGCTTTAGCGAACACCAATACAGACATGGTCTTGTATCATGTAGGAGGTGAAGCCATTAGCTTGCCTGAAGGCGTCACAAAATATAACTAAGTTCGAGGCCTTGTCCTCGCTGAGGGCCCACCTGTGGAAGGAGATGGAACACAGTTCTGAAAGGTCTTTAGCAATCCACAATCCCCCAAAGACTATAACTGGCAAATACAAAATATGATAATATCAGCCTCTTAGTGGAAGCCTTAGGGTCACCCAGATGAAGGGAGAGGCACATGAGGTCAGTCTGGGGACTGTACCTGTAGCCCAGTATCTTCTCCCATTCACCTCCATGAGTGGTTAAAGTCCCATCTGTACGCATTTTCTCCTGAAGCTCCACACAATTAGTGTTACAGGCCTGTATTACAAACCCGCCCTCCTCCAGGCACTGCTTAGTACCAGAATACAAATTTTGACAAATCCTTTAGATCACTGTCAGTCTTGACCAGATTGTCCATATAGAAATGTGATTCTAACATGGACCGACAGGCATCTATAGGGAATTTTGCCGCATGATGCTTTTAACACGTAATTTAAAACAAACGGGCTAGCAGTGAATCCTAAGATAATGGTTTTATACCGAAAACAACATAGCTTATTTCCTTCTTTTAAAAAGAAACAAAATCTGTACTTATCCTCCTCGGAAGCGAGGCGAATCATCCAAAATGATTTTCTGATGTCGGCTAGAAGAACATAATTATTTGTTCTGAATGAGAGCAGCAGATCCAGTATGTCTCCCATAAGGTTGACACCCGGATAGGCTGCCTCATTCAGAGAAACAGAATCTTTTGTTTTGAAACTGCAATTAAACACTGGTGTTATCTTTGTAGTAGACAGTGTCTAATTTGACTACAGGCCTGTGAGGAATCCGGGTGTAGTTTTTGAACTTATTGGGGGTACAAATATTTCCTCTATTATCCCCTCTTGCTCCTGCTGATGAAACACTTCTAAATATTCATTGTATGTCCCCTTTTTTTCGAGGTTTTTGGCCACTCGGTCCAAAACCCGCAAAGCCAGAGTGGTTAGAGGGGACACAAGCAAGTTTGTCGAGGTTCAAGGGGAGGTGGACATAATACTGGCCATCCTTAAAGGAGATGGAGTCCTGGAACTACCTGACCTTCTCCTGGTCATAATAGGAGAAAGTCTTTGCAAATCACTGTGAAACAAAGTATAAGGATCTATATAAGTATTCTTTGCATGTAATATGTAATAAATGCGAGAAGACGGTACTGAAGAAGTATTTTCCAGCACAGAACAGAAGTTGGAATGTTTTGGGGGTTTGCCCTGTCCTGGATTGATTAGGCTGGGAAGTGAGAAGTGGTCTATATTCCCAAAGTGAATTAAGCCATCTGGGAACGAAAATGCTGCACCATCCATGCATTGCATGATGGGCACTTGCTTAAAATGTTGGATATGGTCCTGTCCCAATAAACCCTTTACGGACACAGTTTTTGAAGAGTGGCCAAAATCCACTGCAAGTTGATAATTTAATGCCTTCAAGTTGCGAACAACTGTTGGCAGTTTGTCCTCATGGAACGACAAATCTCGGTCCTTATCTACGAGGATAGGGATGGGCCATGATGAACCAGGTACAAGCTCTACCTCTAGTACAACTTTAAATTGTTTTTTTGTTAAACATGACAGAAATTAAGACATTTCTAGGTTCGTGACTAATATTTTTGCCACAATTTAAAGGTTTAAGGACCTCCTCAGCCAAATAGGTCCTCTCACTCCCAGTAAACAGTTTACAGACACACTCCTATTTCCCCTTTTAAACTTCACGCACCGGGGGGTGCGGCTGTCTATTGGCACCCCCGGACCTTAGTAGAGGGCTCACTTAATCCCTCTTTCGCTTTGATCCAGAGGCGCTCTATCACCTCTCATTCAGAATAAGGGACAAAGGGGAGTATTTATTCCCTGAGAGAAGAATTAATTCTCCCCTTATTTCCTTAGGGAATGTGTCAAATAAAATTTGGGCCATAATCAGGGCTCCTCCCGATTCATCATTAGAGAAATCACAGGAAAAAGATTTGCCCAGTTCCCAGAGCATTGATTGGGTCCTGGCAACAAAACTAGCCACGTCTGAATATGTTCCTTGCCTTTTTGGCATATAATCCAGAATATTTTGGAAAATATTATAAATAATATCCTTATCTAGATATTCTTTTTTTAGTATCTTTAGGGCCATAAAATAATTCTCATTATTAATGTCTAAATGATTTATTAATTGAAGGGCTCGCCCTGAGAGAGAACACTTCAAGTAATTTAGCCAGTCTGCATGCCCTGCACACAATTCTCAAAACGAGACAAAATGTTACTAAAACTCATTTTATTAGCGGTCATATTTCAAGGTCGTTAATGAGGGGCTGCTTATTTAGGCTTGTGGGGGCCTTATGTTGAAGGAAGAAGAATTTCTTCCTGCTGTAGCATTCGAAAGCCCCATAGCGGGGATTGGAGGCAACTTTTGGCTCCTTTTGGGCCAGAACTTGGGGGCTTTCTTCAGTAATCTCATCAGATGAGGGAGGCTGTTTAGATTCATCTATTTGACACAGTCTATTGTAGAATTCCATTAAGAACTTGTCCCGATAGTGAAAAGCCTCCACCCAGCTCTGATGATGAATAGAGAACACCTTCTGAGGGTTTGTCTCCTCAACTAGTCAGCCAGTTTAGTTAATTCTTCCTGACTGTCCGCCATTTTGGAATTAAGTTCAAGTCCAACCTAACTTGTTCGCTAAGAAATTCTTAGCTATTTCTTAAATAAAAGAAAACACGAATTTCAAATACACAATGTCTTAATCATGTGAAAAACACTTGCAAATCGAATCTACTACAACAATAAATTTAAAGCAAATTTTCGCAATGTGTCGAAGGGGGGGAACCAAATTCTAAAGGAAGAAATGTTTCCCCTGGAAGTGGTCAGGATGGAAGAAGCAAAGTAATTCTCTTACCTTGTCAGTTGACTTGAAGTACGTAACAATTGTAGTTTTGCAAAGATTTGCTTCCTTTTGCGACTTATGACCTTCCGAGGTCTCTTGTCTTTTAACTTGGTGACAGGAGTTGTTGTAATGAAAAACTCTCTGTAACTGGGGCTGGCTTTTATCCAAGTACAAAGAACTTTTAATCCGAACGACTATACATTAGCATAGCACGGATGAGAAAACAGCAACATGTTTTCACTGTCCTGTTTAAAAAGGACTAGAATCCAAACTTTCCCGCTTTTTCGGGACATCCCATTTGTCCTGGGCAGTGGCTGGGTTCCAGTTCCAGAAGCTTCGAGATCTATAAATGTCAATCATTATGCACTTTTAACATTTCTCTTCACATGATGGGTTCAAGTATACTCTGCCTCTTCCCTTCCTGACTTTACCACAGATGAGTAACCAGTTTTTTTTCACAAAACAGCTGTCGCAAGCAGCCATTTTGAAAAATGTCTGCCATGGGCAACGTATTGAAAATTGATGATGGTTCAATATCCAAACATTTTTGGAATGCCTTTGGCTACAATTGTACCAAATTATATACTTTTATCCAAAATGCACAGTTGGCTTGAAATTTTCAGCTAAGCTGCCCTACCACTAAGCTTTTCCTTCCTAGATCTAGCTAACTAGTAATGGCTTGCAAAACCAGCTTTCTAACCATTGCTCTTCCATAGGGTTGTCTTGACTGGACAAGGCCACCAAAGTTGAGCACCCAGTGATTATCAGACTAGCTACCAATATTGTGTGGACTAGCTTATATTGCTCTATGGCAGACATCCTATTTACTAAGGTTAGTCTACACAGGCACATGGTCACCCAGTATCAAACTCAATAGCAATGGCTTGTGAGGTGAGCTTGCACTCTACTCTGGGATTGTAACATTGCTGAGAAGAGAAACAGAAATGATTTTATAAAACCTAAAGTTTTAATAATTTTACTGAATTAATTTCTGCATTTTTCTTTATGGTACAGAATTGACAATTTCCAACCACTTATCTCCCTTGAGCATTTTACATAACCTGTGAATTTGAAATATCAATAGATTCCATATTGTAGCTCTTCCAATTCACTGAGTAATTATGTAACCAAATCAGTTAACTAGTATATTTAATTATCTAACTCTATGCAATAATTTTAAAGTGGATTGCCTCCCTTGGGGGCTTTTCACTATAAAGATGTAATGAATTCGAAAGTTACTTACCCCGGTTGAAGAGATCATGTTTGTGTCTTGTGTGCGTGTTCACCATTTGCAATGTCCAAGAAACGCATGCGTGCACAGGAAGCCATTTTTAACAGCTTCCCCATGAACATGCATGAGTTGCGACTTAATTAAACACACGAAAGAAGAGGCAAAAGGCGAGTTTTTGCAGCTGATTATCGTGGGGAAACGAATAGGCTGGCCTGACTTTTGATTGCGACTAATGTGTATGGTGACCCGTGCATTCCATAATTGACTGTGTTATCCTGTTTTGGAGTTTCATTCCATGTACCCGAGGTAACCCTGTTTTGAAGTCGTTCATTGCTCTTGCAGTGCCAAGCTGGCCCTCTCACCAGAACAGATGTATACATTGATTGTAATGAAATCTTTTGGGTTAAGTATTTAGATCAGGGATTCTCAAATGGGAGGCACTTGGAGAGGAATTTCAGTCAGGATAGGTACGTATAATAGTGAAAAAATAACTAGATGTCAATTCAAAATTAGGGAGGAATTGAGAAAACCTGGGACTCTGAAAACCACTTATCTGGACTGTAGGTGAGACATCTACGCATGCACTCTGTAGTCCAGTGCTTTCCAAACCTTTTGCATTGGCAACACACTTTTTAAAATAAAAATTTTTGTGAAACATTACTTAAATTTTGTTAGCCAAGCCAAATATATAATATCAATACAGCAGTTCAACTGACTCAGGAAAAGTATCTTTTGAAAAATATACAAAATTATACTTAATTTCACGACACACGGTTTAGAAAGCTTTGCTGTAGTCAATTCATTTACTTATCAATCAAATCTGCAGAACCCAAGTGGCATAAATATTTACTTGAAAGCTCATCCAATAAAAAAAAAAGAAAAGAAAAGGAGTTTTAGAAAAGAAATATTTTTAATATATTCTTAAAAAAAGGATTTCTGTGATAAAAATGAAAAAGGTATCAATATTTTTCCCTGGAGTGTTTGCCTTCTGCTTTACTGCTGTGTTTTCGTTCCCTGTCCTTTGATGAAGTTTTTTCATAATCTCTGTCCCGCCTACGGTCAGGGGAGTGATCTCGTCGGTCAAATGGATGGTTTCCACGAATTGGGCCTCGAGAAATGGGAGAGCGGCAACGATAAACATCACGAGAATTATCCTTGTTTCCTCCCTGTTTGAAAGTTGATTTTGTTCTTGTCCTGTCTGGAGACGGAGAAGATTTCCGGTGTCTCTCCGATTGACCATAGTTGTCCTCATGTTTTGATTTGGATGAAGTCTTCTGAATTGAGAGAAGAAAAAAACCCATAAATACATGATTTTTCTGAAATGCTGATATTTAAAGAGTTTGTATAGTAGCAAGGAGGATAATTTTTCCTTCACCTTGTCAAACACATAGTAATTGGAACTCTTCTTTTCATAGCTTTTACAAGCCTGCAGATATGAGTGACATGTACCTAAGCTATGTTTTCAGGAGTATGGTTAATTGAATTTTTCTGGAACAATGATATCTATATGGGTCATGAAATTTCAAGCATCATTTCCTTTTGCATTGAAAAATGACTGCACAGAAGGAAAGATTCTAAGCATTTACGAATTAGAAAAACTAAGGCATGCCCATTCAAAAGGTGCATGTTTAGAAGGGTGTGTGGAGCAATTTGCTATAATTGTCATGTAAAATAATTTTCCGTCCGTCGTACGAAACAACGGCTTTGAAGTATTTCAGTTACTTCTCTTCAGTGTTGTCAATTTAGATATTTTATACCTAACTTTACATCTATAAATAAAAAGTGAGAAAATATACTCTTATCTAAAGATTATTCCACATTGATAAAAAAATTATTTCTCATAGCTTCTTTTCCGATGAAAAAACAAATTGTAAAAAAAAAATTGAATAAGTAGAAAATAGGAGAATATAATTCCACAAATTGGGTTTGATAAAATAAGAAAGACAAAAGGAATAGCCACAATATTTTTGTCATTTATTCCTCGACCAGTTTCATGAAAATCTCCAGCAGTTTAAACTCGAAATAATGAGATGCTGTTCTTTGTTTATGATGTCGTTAATAGCAACAATTTTTAAAATGCTGTTACGTCATCTAACTATAATTTATTTTAATCTCGTTCTACAGAAATATTTGTCAAAACACTGTTTAGCAGACTACAAATTGGACTGCTAAGTTGGATAACTATTGACTTCTAAGCCTTTCACCGGAATCAGTTTTTGACAACTCAGATAACAATCCAATTCTACAGCTTCATTAAAATCTATAAAGATTTTGATAAGATTAATTAAAAAATATTTACTTTGGACTGTTTTTCACTGGCTGATGATTGGTCACTGTCATCGTCACTGCTGGACTTCTTTTTATGTTTCTTATGCTTCTTCTTCTTTTTCTTCTTCTTGTCCTTCTTCTTTGCCTTGGGAATTTCTGCATCACTGCCAGGCAGCTTGACACTCTCCGGCTCATCCTCTTCAAACACCAAGTCATATTTCTTACTACGCAGAGTTAAGGAAGATTAAGAACAAACCTGGGATTAAATGGTTTTCAGGATCATAATTCCAGTTTAAAACCCATATAAGAACCCAGACCCATTTCTACTTGAAGGAACATTATGTGGGATTCGGGGTAGGCAAATTGACAGTCACGTGACTGCACCAAGATGTTCAAAATAGAAGAGAAAAAAATATTAATTACAAATAGTGAAACCAATTACATTTTTTCTTTTTTAATAATTTTAGTAGTGCAAGCCAAATTTCTTTCTATTTAGTCTTTTGGCAGGTAATAAACTGTAGTACATAGCTTTGGAGTTACAGCGCACGCACACACGAGAAATACTGCATCTAAAATAATCTTGCCAAAATATGAAACATGGAGAATTGGATTCACGCTTTTACCAATGGCATTAGGGCAAAGTGAACATAAACAGACTCAGCTGGAGTTCAAACTTGGTTTGCTGACGCAATTTCTATATGCAAGTTATTTCAGAACACCAGTGACAAGCAATCTTTTTTGGACTGAGGTAAGTGGATTGTCAGTGTCTCCACTACACTCCCCCCCTGATCTTCTGATCACAGCAGAAGCAGACTCTACTGTATTAAAACTGTTGCCAAAAATATTTTTTTTGTGGGTGTACTAATTTTGGGACGGCAACATATTCATATTTTTCGCAATAGGGTTTCAATGCTGTCTGGTCATAAATAATACCTGATAATAATATCCGTTTTTATTGTGCAATGTTCCACTAGAAATAATAAAATCCTGCTATGTTTGGTTTAGAAGAAAATTAAATTTCTATAAAATAGATGGGGCGGGACTTATTTATGGGCAACACTGTATTTCCTGAGAATCCATTCAGTTTCATTTGCTGTAGAACTGTGACAACTTGAAGCATTTCTAGAATACAGAATACTGATTGGTTTGACCGTGTTTTTCCCTCAACACCTCATACAAACAATGCTCTTTTGCTGATTGCCTAATCATTACTAACAAAGGATACTCGCTCTTCCGAGATGTGTCTTTCAGAACATATTGCGGCCTTCCATCAGATTTATCAGCTTTTCCTTGCTCCACTCCTTTACCTGCAAGAAAAATGAAGTTTTCTCAAATTCTTAATATTTCATTTAATTTTTATTTTCACACTATAAAAATCTTCTACATATAGAAAACGCAATGTGTGTATATATACATATATATATATCAATAAATAAATCAAGTCAATAGATATCCGGATGTATATGTATTGACTTGATTTAGCATTATTGTTTTGTTATAAAAGTGCTCAATACACCAAGGGGTAGAGCTGAAATATAAGTATGTGGTAAAACATGGCTCATACAAAGTTTAAACTCTGTTTCACTGTTGAGTCAGATTTTCAAAGAGCTATGTTTTACCATATATAATATATATATATATATATGTATGTATGTGTGTGCATGACCTTTTAATGAGCGCACAGATAACCACACTCTGACCATAGGCAGAAATGCTGGGGATCAACACTTTGCTCCTGGACAGAGCGCACAGATACCCTGATCCTAGGCAGAAGTGCCGATCCATATGTATATTATCCCATCATTTTTGACAGGTACTATGCTAATTATATTACAAAAGAAGACTTACAGTTGGAGAAACTAGAAATCATTGATATGGCTCAGTGGTAGAGTCTAGTACTACAGGGTACTGAGGCTGTGGTTCTATCGCAGCCCAAGATCAGTATCTCTCATCATCATCAGTTCTATTAGAAGGAAAAACTGATTTCTCACCCTGGCAATTAAATACAGCAGAAAACAATATTCCCAAATAACTATTTGGCTGAACTCCCGTCCAGAAATATATTATAGGAATTATTAAAGTTAAACTAAGCAAAAGATTTGCATTGCTAAGCATCCTGAGAATTGATTCCATTAAACAAAAATATCTCCTGAAGAATAAATAGCAAAGAAGAACCATGCATCATTTAGATTGACCAATTCTTTAAAACTTTATTTGACACTCACAAAAGATTTCATTTATCAAATGAA
>VCCN01006703.1:5354598-5385538 GCA_006491835.1 Architeuthis dux | reverse complement strand
GTCCGATATATCGGCATGGCAGTGCTATAAGTGTTAAATGTACACGCTTGTTTGCATGCTTATCGTTAAGAAAAGAACGTTATCATTAAGTTAAATACTTAAATAGTACTTCCAAAAGACCTTATTGTTCGTCCGTATACTGACTTCTAAATAATTTGTCAGGTAAAAGTAATTATTTCAAAAAACAAAAAGTGTAAAAAATCCAAAGGTAAACAATCTATTAGCATTAACTATTTCAAATTAGTTACTAAGTCGGGAGCACACTTTATTTTAGTTTTGAAAGCTGGCTGGCCTCTTTATTCGAAATTGCATGAATAAAAAATACAAATAGCAGTAAGAAATGTTGATACTGTCGAAGAAAAATGACTGAAAAGTTTTTTTTATTTTTATTACATTTGATATTTGTTTAGTTTAGTTAGTTTTAAGGTTTGTTTTAAGTGACCAAGAGAAGAAGTGCCCTCACAGCAACCGTGATTGTTTGGGGCGCTAAACTACGAAATCGACCCCCAAAAACACTCAGAAACAATATAAAAAGACCGCAAAAAGGGCCTGGTAACAAATTAAATAAATCCACAAATGATAAAAGCCGACTTACAGTTTGGTCTTTCAGTTGTGTACAAATCTATTACCAAGTCTCCAATAGAAGTTTCCAAAAGAACCGCCATCTTACTAAAACGCAGTTATCTCCCTTACAACCGGAATTAGATTTTACTTCCACAAAAAGATTGGATGCACACAGTGAGGACTGAACTCATGACCACCAGTGGATTTCATTCAGTCGCCAGCAATGCTGATTGCCATTAAACCTCGATGAGGAATTTAATTTGAGTTTTGCTTTTTTAGTTATCATTTTGATTGAAATAGCTTTGTTTTCAATTAGCAGGGTAAATAAATTTACTATCAAATAAGGTAATCTTAACTTTTAACGTCTTAAATTCATTTAGTCTTCAACTAAGGGAGGTAATACAAATTAAAAATAAAAGTTGGCATAATATAGGGAAAGTGGTCCCGATTGTAAAGTTTCACACCCTCGCTCACTAGATGTTAAAAACGGCGCATAGAGATAAATACATGAATTATATTGTTTTGCTTTGATTAAATTAAATTGTTTTAGTTAGTTCGCCGTTTTTAACATCGAGTGAGCGAGGGTGTGAAACTTTACAATCTTTTTTTTATCTCCAACACCTGGAGATAATCATTTCATATCAGCTTTTGGCTTTCTTAACTTTCAACTTTCATTTGAATTTGAATTACCTCCCTTGATAGTTGAAGAATAAATGAATTTAAGACATTAAAAGTTAAGATTACCATCAAATAATGTGGTAATTGAAGAAGCTTTGTTAACTTGGCAATGTAAGTGGCAACTGACAAATTCCATTTCTTGGTCCTTTCAATCAAAGTGTCATAACAACATTAGTATGTGTATGGTAAATTTCATGTTTTATTTTCAGAATATAAAAATGCCCCGTTAAAAAGAAATTATTTTCATTATCTTGTCATCAACACGTCATTTCTTTTACATTGTACTATTTATGATGAGAAAACTATGGCCAAAATAAAGTTATGCTGACAACAAGAAATGTAAACATTATTGCAAACCGAAGGAGCAGAATAGCTTTACCTCGAATAATCAGTCCGGTACTCGTAAAATCCTGTACTGACTTGGCATGGATTAACAATAACATTCATTTTGATGTGTCTGCTTGTAAATGTCAAGTCTCGTCACTGTCAGTCGCCTTACGGGCAGTCGACCAGTGCGCCAAGAGCCGGGGGAGGGCCCGTTTCTGAGACAGTAGGACAGTACAAATGGAAAACTCTTTATATTCATCAAATGATGATCAGAAACTGTGTTGGAACTGTTTTCTTTTACCTGATTATTGTAACCTTTTATTCCCAAAATATATGTAATTTTTCTCATTGTAAAACAATAAACATAAGATATTATTTTTAAAGGCGCTGAAGTTCAGCTTGCACGGCCCTGCTTTAAGGGCGGTTTAAATGAGTCCGATCTTTACTGAGTGACCCTTTACTGTGGCCTTGTGTCTTACTGACTAAGCCAAGTAAGAATAAATGTCTAAATAATTTTATTAATGCTTAGCGTTTTTTGTTTTGTTTTAATGTTTGCTGGAAATAAATAGTTTAAAAGATTATTCTATTGCTTCTCATTTAAACATTGAAGCATAGTGAATTTTATAATCTTAGAGAAGAAAGAAGTTTTCTTAAGATCCTGATTTCCGGTCCACCACCACAACAAGGGATCGAACCCTAACTGAATCTCTTAATTTTATGAATGAATGTTTTTGTGCAGACGCCGGTTGTCACGTGAACTGTTAGTGCCACTTCCGTCCGTTGGTGACTAGAAAGAGCACGTGGATCCGCCACCGTCAACAGCCGGAATCTCTATATTCTCGTTTGTTGTTATGTGTTGATAGCTGTGGAGTGTCAGCACTGGGAAGCTTTTACACGACTGTTGCTGTAGTGTAAAAAGTTTCGGGACTTTTCTGTGTGTGTGTTGTGCAGTGATTTTACTTTTTCTCTGTGGTGCTTTTACACATTATCCATGGATTCTGTCGTCATTGTATCTGCTGTACGAACCCCGATTGGTGAGTAAAAAAAGCCGAAAGACATTATTAATTTGTTTTAGTTTCTTTTTTCTACTACTAAGAATAAGATTCATTAATGATGTGTTTAACGGTCAAACCAAATTAATTCGTCCATAAAAATGTATGTGAAAAAAATACAATCATTCAACTTAAAAAAACAAAAGCAAATTAAAAAAACATTGACTGCTTAGTCTGCTAATAATCTCATTTTTTTTCTCAAGTAAGTCGATGATTTCTGCGTTTAATCATTTGAGAGCTGTGTGTTGGTAGACCTTTTTTCGACAAATATTGTTTGTATATACAAAAGTAAAGTATTTATAATTTGACCTCGTTTTTTTTATACACACTAGTTTTTTTTTTTGTTGATGTACAACTTTAAAATTGTATCAAGCCAGTTTTGTTGGTTAATAATTCCTATAATTTTGAGAAGAGTCATTAACATTTTTAAAGTTTTTTGTTTTTTTTGGACAATCGAACTCATTCTTTTTGTTAATGTTATTTTTGTTGTTCATACGACATTCTGGCTGCTCCATTCTACGGACTTCTTCAAGTGTACTTTCCGGTAGTGTCAAGTAACGATGGCAAACAGAAGAAAAGTCGGCACTAGAGTTTCTACAAAGAGATAGCCGGTAAGGAAAGGAAATGCTACGGTCTCACTTGACAAAAAAAGTGCACGAAGAAAAACTGGCAAACGTAATTGAATTGGGTAGCTGCAAAAAGATCCCACCTTTCAGTTTCCACCGAGAGGAAATTGTCTCAAAAAAGCCACTTTTCCAGGGTGGGGGGGACAAAAGCATATATATTCAGGATATATTTAAGCTCATCTCAATTGAAACCCTCACTCTGGCTAGATACAGGGATGAGACATTTATACTCTGGCCCCACCATGTTGATGTACAAGACCTGTTGAACCATGTGAAATCAATCAGACCATCTATACAGTTCATGATGGAAAAAAAAGAGGACAACAACAGGCTCCCTTTTCTGGACGTATTAATAACGCGTACAGAAAGTGGATATAGTACCACTATATAAAAGAAACCAACACATACAGTCTATATTTGAATTTTGATTCAAAATTCAAACCCCTTCTGTGTTAAAAGTGGCTGAGCCAGTTGTCTAAAAAAATCGACACCAGGAATCAAACGCGGGCCACAACATAGCAAAAACATAGAAGTTTCATGTGTTTTTCTCTCCAGTATGTTTTGCATGTGAGAATGTTTGGACCAATCAGAACGACCTAAACATTCTGTTTCCCATAAATAACCCACAATTAGAGGGTTCGCCAGTTTCCCCATCTGGCTGTTGGAAGCTCTGACCGAAACGGAAACAGAAGATTGCTTAAACCAAAAAGAATTTTTGTCTTTTTACAAGGTCGTGATGACGACTGAGTTGTACCCTGATCAAGTCACTATTGCTTAGCTGTCTGTACCTGAGAGACTTGTTTAGGTGTCAGAACAGTGACCCTGAGATAGACGAGGAAGAACTAGAGAACATAAGATATACTCTCAAGCGGAATAACTACACCTCCCATGTTGACACCAAGAGGAGAAATAGAAGGGGGAGCAGTAAAGATACCAAATTTATTGCTCCTGCTAAAATCCCATACATAAAAGAGAACACAAAGAATTTGTAGTCACTGGAACATCTGAGTTGTTGTTCATCTTTGGATTCATACTCATTTATTTACTATTTAATTACATTAGTATATTTGGTTCTATTTGTGAAGGTTCATTTAATGGTGGATTGGCAAATGTTGCGGCTTCTGAACTTGGTTCTTTTGCCATCAAAACTGTCCTTGAACGAGCTGGAATAAAACCTGAAGATGTATCTGAAGTTATTATGGGAAATGTTTACACTACAGGTAAGAATAAACTTCTGTTGATTTAAGATACAAATGTTTATCTATCTTTCTTTTTAATTAATTTGCTTAATTTAATTAAGCTGATGATGATTATAATTTAATACAACTACTACTGCTGCAGTCTCCAATAAAGCCCTCATCAAATGATGGCCCTAGGGATTACCACTAACCCAGGGGAACCCCAGCAATATCACTAGGTTTTGTTTTTCTTCAGTGTATGGGAATGCCAGATCCATGTGGCTCTTGGAGCCTCTTTATATATTTCCTCTTTTCTGTTGTAAACATTCCATGTTTAGCCAGGTATGCCAAAATGGAGTTGGCAATAAAACTTCAACATCTCACTTTGATAGGAAATATATTTTTTATCCAGCCATATCATTTTTCTTTTTAATCCACTGACCAGATGACAAGATTGAGTGATTAACGTGATCTCTGCTGATGTTCTAAATCCACAGCGCATCTCCAATCTGTATAACCATTCAAATTTTGATTTATGAACTTGACTATCTTTTAATTTTGTTTTGTGGATTTTATAAGCAAAATGAGTTAAAAATATTTACATTGTGATGCAAACATTGGAAGTTCATGCTGATGCTCTTCAGAAACGGATATATCTTAACTTGGGTCTTATCATTGGCATGGTACAATGTAACTCATTACTACCGGCTGCATTAAACTTAGATGAGATGGGCATTACTAAGTGACTCTATGTTCACTAAAATCCTATAGAGCAGGGATCAGCAAACCACGGGCCATGGGAAAAATCCAGCTTGCGGACTCATTTCATCCGGTCCAATAACTTCATTGAATATGTGACGTTGCATACAAATATTCTTTGTTTCCCATATGTACCTTTCGTTTGCAAACAATAAAATTCAGTATTGGAAAATGGAGCCAAATCTCATTGTTGCAGTGGTCACAAATGAATCAATGTTTTATAGCTAAAACTATTTTAACACTACATATTCCAGCTGTTCTATTGATATACTTGGCTAACTGAGGCACTAGATGTTATATCCCATCATACAAGTCCTTATTGTGATTGATAGTACATGGAAGTTTCCATAGCTTTGTATGATCATTGTTCTATTTTTTATTCACCTTGGCCGCCTCCAAAAACATTTGCCGACCCCTGCTATAGAGGAGAAGATATCAAGTCCTGACAGCTTAGTGCAACATGGCAACTTGATGATTTGGTTGTAGGAACAAACCAACTAACAAAAATTACTCCGTATTTTCATTAATATTCCAAAAAATATTATGGATAACTAACAATGTTCTTCAGTGAAAAAGACAAATAATATTTTGGATATGAAGATCAAAATTCTTGAAAAGATGGTAATCTGTAGGAGAAATGTCAGATGAATATGGAGGATGCTGCAAAACTTTGTATCCCAATTCTCTAAGTTTAGACACAGTCAGCTGAGAGGTGTGGGGTCTAACTGTGTCATGGAGCACTCTAAAAAGACCCTCCAATAATAACAAATTATATCTCTATTTACATTGAAACTGCAAAAAAATGCATTATTATTATGTAAAAACAACATTTCATGTGTAACAACCTAATATCATTTTGTTTGAAATATATTAATTTTCTGCTTGCTCAATATGATTTGCTTTTATAAGTTTTAATTAAAAATTATTCTAAAAAGTATTCTATTCTGCCTGATATACAAACGAGTTGCTTCTGTAAATTTATGAAGTCTAGTTTCTTCTTTAAAATACTTTTGCAAAAAATCTAACAGCATTTAGTCTTTTGGAGATTGTCAAAAAAGCAGACAATTTTTTATAACATTGCAGAAAGTAGAAAAATAAACATTTTGTAACAGCCAAACTGCAAATCATTAATAAACATGTTGATGTCATAACCACATTTATGTTTGTATATTTTCTATTTATCCAGAAAGAAAAACAGGATTGTGAAGATAGTTGAATAAAAACATGTATATTTAAAATAACCTTTAAAGATATATAAATGAAATTTAAAAAATCATTCTGAACTAAAAAAAAAAATCAAATTTGAGTTCAGTTCTGATTGAAGATTAAAGAAATATTTTGTTATTTTTTCTTATTAAAAGGTGAGGGTCAAAATCCAGCCAGACAAGCCAGTATCAAAGCTGGCCTCCCCAATTCCGTCCCAGCTTGTGTGGTTAATATGCTATGTGGATCAGGGCTAAGAGCAGTTGTGATGGGAGCACAAGCCGTTAAAACAGGGGATTCAACAATTGTAGTTGCTGGTGGAATGGAAAATATGAGTAGGGTAAGTTTCATTTGGTAATCAGCATTAAATCTGGATCATTTCTATAGTACAAATACTTTCCAGAGAATGCTTATAAGAGGCAGCAAAAGGAATAATAATGTTTACTATATATTTTTTGTTAGCTCACATTAATATCATAGTTATTTTTATTTTCATTTCTTTGAAGATCAGATAAGCTATGGTTATCCTGAATCTTGATCATCATTAGCCATTCTTTGCCGTTCTTCTTTATCTGCTGACTCGCTTAAAGGCTGCTTTTGACGGTCATTAAGCTTGATGTCAAGTCACTTCTTATTTATAAAATTTATATTATAATTATGGGAAATTATACTTTATAATTAGCATTTAATATACCTGAAGTTATTTCCCTTGAAAAATCAGATCATTATAAGATTATCGAAGTGAGTATGAACAAAGACCCTACACTATCATTATTAAGTTGCAAATTGTACTGGAAATTCCTTTATTCTCCAAGTTAGAGCATTTTAATGATATTGCATTAACAAAAATCACACTCCAATGTGCCATTTTTGCTGTGTTATGATAATAGACATACAGAAATCAGATCATTATAATATAGATAGTTATTTTCATTTTCATTTCTTTGAAGATTAAATGAGCTAAGGTCATCTCGAATCTTGATCCTCATGCCTTTCTTCTTTATTTGCTGATGAGCATTCAGCAAAACCAGATTTTGCAATACAATAAATTTTGAAAGTTCATGAACGTAGTTTGAAGGGGGAAATGTTCGCATCTACATGATCATGAAAAATATCAATTAAGTATAAAACTGTTCATGGTTATATGGGAGGAAGCTATGAATATTTCTGATCAAAAGAATAAGATAATTGTATATTTTGTTTATAAGGAATGTTTTAAGTCAAAATATTCAGCTGTGTGATTATAATACTAATTCCTTGTACAAATGTGTCCTAAACATTATAGCATCTAGAGGGGGGTGAAAGGGGGCAGTCGCCTACGGGTGCAGGGTGAAGGGGCACAAAATTTCATCTGGCCTATAAAAAGTAAAGCACCCAATGGAGTAAAAAGCCCAGTGACAAAGACCCGGTTTCTGTTGCATGCATCGGCTTAGTGATCCTTGCAAGTTTCAAGTCAAGTTTTTATGACAAGTCCATCGAAGGGATACCTCCACCCTAATCACACAGCTTAGAGTATATTCAATTAGCTGCTGAGTGCACAGGGAAATTTGTCCTAATGAAGAGTTTTTTGCACTCTTCGAACCAAACCCAGGACCTTCTGCGTGTGAGGCAGACATGCTAACCATTACATCATCTGGCCTATAATGCCTGTTAATTAATTATTATACCCTCTCCAAAGATATAATGCAACTTCCCCCTGGCACTGTTTTTGCCCCCAGACACTGAGAACCCTTGCTACTCCACTGATAGCATCCATTATGTTTCACGAATATCATCCCTGATTGACTTACAAAATATAAACAAAATATAAAAGAAAATCCTGCCTCTTTAATCTGATAATTGTTTTCTCATAATCCTTCTAATCCTTCTAGAAGGTTGCTCTGTGGTGTTTTGTTTTGTTTACCTCTGCTAACAAAGTTGAAAGAGGTATATGTATTGACTTATGTCTGTCTGAATGTCCACGCAATATCTTGAAAGATTGCTCAATTAATTTGAATGAAATTTTGAGGAAGTGTGGGCCATGGGCTATGGAAGAATTGATTAAATTTTGGGCTGGATCCAGCAATTTGTTTTTGACTGAGAAATGTTTTTATTATTCTGCAGCAAAAGAGGTAAAAAATCTAAAAAACTTTTTTAAAAAGCTAAGATTATATTAAGAGGGGTAACTCAATACTTGTACATATAAAGTTTTCTCCCTTGTGATTTTCATTCAGTTTATAGTGACAACAATGTTGGCAGAGGCATGCGCTCCCTGAATGCTTTCTAGTTTTTCTTGTTTTTTTGGGGTTTTTTTTTTACTTATTATTATCTTAATTTTATAGATAGTGGTCAGTTCTATGACCATTTCTATCTGCAGATTGTTATATTGATAAATCCTTGTTACCTATTGCTGAGTTATGTCCATCTATTATATCAATGGCCGGATGTTATAATTATTCCATCAGCTTTTATGTTTTCAGTATCGTCTTACCTTGGGTGGTACAAATTAATCCCTTGTAGCAAATTATATTGTACTTTGGACGCTTCCCAAATATGTTGTATCTGTCAGATACTAAGATTTGTTAGTGGTACTCTGAGCAGTTACACTTGGTACATGAAAAGTTGAGTTTGTTACTTGTTCAGGATACTGACTTAGTCTCAATGTTATGGTAGTAAATGGCTGACTTGCAAAATCTTATAGGACTTATGGGGTATGCATAGAATCTATAGAAGATCAATGTTTCTCTAGTTCTACCGTTTTTATACACATTAGAATGTGTGATAGTAAAGGTAGTAGGAGGATGACGTCAGCTGTGATAGTAGTTGTGGGGTAGTAACTCAAATATCCTGGAGGTACAGAGAGGCATAACGGTTAACACGTTTTGGGCCAAAGCTGCTTATCTTCACTTCACACTAATGCCCTTGGGAAATGTATGAATCTACTTCTCCCCCCCCCCAGCTATGGGTAAATAGCAGGGCAGTTGGAGCCCTTTAGCCCTGTAAGGCAGTCCATCTAAGAGAATGCACTATAGCTGGCCCCAAGCCTGGGTCAAGAGGGGAGGTTGGGCATGGGGCTAGCAACTCCACCCCATAAAACCTACTTGTTACTGAAACCACAGCAGAGTTGTTGCAGCCCTATGCTCCACAAGAAGTCTACAGGAATAAACAAAAATGTTTTTTTAGTCTGCAGACACATTTTGATTGTATTTTCATATAATTAATCATAAATGTGTTTCATAGAAATACATATTCCTTATGTTGACTTTTAAAAATATGCTTATTAACTACTTTCATAATATTAGAAAGCACTCAGAAAGCACATACCTCTGCCAACACCATTGTCAGAGGAAGTAATTGTGCACAGATCTGCCCCAATCGTATGGACAGACATGAAATTCTGGTGATATTGTGTTGTGGACATATAACTACGATGGAGGGGAGGTAGTAATTGTGCATGGATCCGCCCCAAAATTCTTCTTACTTGGTTTATTGTCCACCCTTCCAGGAAATTTCATTTAAATTCAATGGGAACTTATGGAGATATTGTTCAGTTACTCATGAGCATAGTTATAAATGTATGTGAAAAAAGATGTAAAAATATCTCTCAATCAAAAAAAGGTTCCTGGATCCGTCCCAAAATTTAACAACCCCTTACACTGCACATTGCCCACCCTTCCACAAAATTTCTTACTTATGGAGATATCGTGTGGACAGATGGACAGACAGACATAAAGACACGACCGAATACATATACCTCTCGAACTTCGTTGGTTGAGATAATAAAGTATATGCATAGCAGCTTAAAACTCTTACATTTCTTTTCATAGAATGAATTCACAAACTTTGTATATTTCATGTTCTTAATCTAAGAGAACAATATATATTTGCTTAATTCTGGAGCCAGTTTCATTTTTCAGGGATAGTCATGCAACACTGAGGCCTTTATGAACGTACATTACTTGTATTTTTATTTTTTGTATTTAGGCTCCACACTGTATGCATATGCGAGCTGGTACCAAAATGGGGGATGTCACGTTTACAGATACAATGCTTAAAGATGGACTTGTTGATGCCTTCCATAATTACCACATGGGAATCACAGGTAAGCAGGAAAAAAATAACTAGGAACACTCAGACTTTTCTGACAATGCTTTGCAACTATCATTTTCGTTAGATACAAAATCTACATTACTGATACAAAATTATTGAATAAAAGTAGGTAATAACACTGATACCTCTTAAAGTTGTCAATGCACTTGTTGTTACAAATAACCCTGTTTCTATATAAAGGGAAAAAATAATTTTTATATCAGATTTTCCTCCAATTCTTCTTCTATTCGATGATATAAATTTTATGAAAATTGATTAAAATTAAATTGATTGAATTTTATTTTTTTTTTTCCTGGGTGTCAATTTTGTGACAAGTCCATGGTCATCCCTACAAAGTGACCGATTGGGCGAACTACTACTAATAGCTGGTTCTCTGGTAATTTTGTTTTCTGGAAGCTGGATAAATGGCCTGGTACCTGTATATATTTGAATTTTCTCGTTTTGGACCTTGTCAGCCAAAAAACATAACTCCTAAATGTTGTTTTTTTTTTTTATTATACAATAGCTTTTAAATGCTCTTTTCTACTGTCTGCTACTGAATAAGGCTAGTATATACAACAGACATAAAATACATGTTGATTTTCATTCCAGATTCCATCAAGATTTATAGCATACCATGACTTCTTTTCAACTAAACATTTGATTTTGTCCAAAATAAACAGAGTTAACAGCATAGCTAACCCTCCTCTCCTTATCACAAAGGAATATGTATAAAATAAACCTAGATTTCAAATCTATGAATGAAAACGAGCTTACTTATTAATATTTAGAATGATGCTTTATTGTTAATCTTATTGTCCTATTAGGAAGTGCTGGTGGTCGAGCGGTTAGCAGTGCAGAAAATGGAAAAACTCTGACTGGCACTAATGCCCTATTTCACATATCGCAAACCTTGAGGACTAGCCAAGACAAAGAATCTTGTGATATGTGAAATCCGGGCAGGGACGGCTGATGCCGTGGCCAGCGTAAGGGCACTACTTTTACTTTTTTTTTATTGTCCTACTAGCAGGTACCTGGCATTGCCCAAGAAAAAAACCTTGACTGTAAGATCACATAAATGCAAATGTTAATCAATAGAGAATTAAAAAAAAAAATGGGAATGGTGCTTGATAAATGAAAACCTAAAACCGAAGTATCGGAACAAAGTGTTGGTGCTTTCAAGCAATAACATCTTTGTGCTCAGTGCTCAGATATTAGTATAGATTTGCTTGACCTATTTTTTATGTTCTAAAGAAATGTCTTAATTTTCTTCACTTAATTTTTAGCTGAGAACGTTGCTCACAGGTGGCACATATTTCGTGCTGAACAGGACAATTTTGCAGCTAATTCTCAACAGAAATGCAAGGTTGCTCAAGAGGCCGGTCATTTTAATGAAGAAATCATTGCTGTGACAGTCAAGACAAGAACTGGTTTGTATCTTTTTTTTCTTCACTTTCTTTTTTATTGCAATCTGGTATGAATAAAAGTTTGTAACATTTATTTTATTAAGCATTACTGCAACTACTTGAAAGATAACTTTACTATTATTTTTTAATAATACTTTTCAGTTTTTACACATCATAGGGAAACAACAAAATGTCCCTATTTTTTAATTTTTTTTTATTTGGCTGCCAAGGATATCATGGATACTGGGAAATCCAATGAGGATCGAACCCACTAACAACGGACAGCAAGATTTGCTTGCTGAGCATTGCTTTACAACATGCATCCTGATCCGTTATTTTTTTTTTTTTTTCATATGATTTATTAACTTTGCCTATTTTGGTATCAGAGCATCAATAGCGGGTATCAAACCCACTAAAAACAGCCGGCCAGATTAGCTTGCTGATCATTGCTATACAATGTGCGTCCTGATCCATTTTTTCTCCTTATGATCTACTAGTTAATCCCAGTGAACAAATCCACAGATATATTTGGATTTCTATGAGATGTTTTTTTTTGTTTTGTAAAATATACTAAATTCATTTACCTAGAAGAGTCTATAGTTTCAGATGGTGGGACGGAGGTATTTTTATCTGCAAAATTGGTACCTTTGAGTGGAAGAGTTCAATGTTACAGACAGAGGACCAAGAAAATCACACCGTTTATTATATATTAGATATATGCTTTATATATTTACACACTTACACATATGTATATTCTCCATGTAAATATAAGCTATAAAGCATAGATTGTATTAAAAAATATAAAAGCGATTCCCAAAAGTATTGGTTATTTTAATTTGACAATTGTTTTTATAGGTGAGCTGATCATTGACAAAGATGAGTTCCCAAGGCCAGACACAACAGTTGAGGGTTTAACGAAGCTTAGGCCCTGTTTTCTTAAAGATGGTACAGGTACTGTTACTGCTGGGAATGCCTCAGGTATGTATTTAAAAAGATGTGTAAAATAAGCATTTTAATTATTAGTAAACTGTACAGCTATCTGACTGATCATTAACAAAGATGAGTAAAATATTAGGTTGATGCAAAAAGTTGCTAATGCTATATTTTGTGCAATGTTAGGAAGATTTTAGAGGTGTCTTTTACTCGGCTCTTTATTGCTTCTAGTATGTTGTTTACAAGTCTTAGGACAAATTTGGATCCTAGGAAAATGGGTTCCACATAAACTTAAAGAAAAGAACATCAGTCAGTAGTTAAACCAAGCATGGGCAACCTTTTTGTTCTAGTGGGCCACATAGGACATTTTTCATCTTTATTCGAGCCATACATTCACTTAAAAAATGTACATCGTATTACAGAAAGCATACTTAATTTCTATTTTAGACAAACATATGAATTAGAATTATTATTATATTGATTTGAGAAGCTAAAACAATAGTAATTTTACAATATAAATTATAAAATTGACTTTCTTAGAAAAATTATATAAGGTTTTAAATAAATGCTTAGATTGGCTGCGGGCCACAAAATTGTAGTCTCGGGCCAAATCTGGCCCACGCGCCCGTGGTTACCCATATGTGATTTAGACAATTGCTTTCTCTTCTTGCTCGACACAGAAAAAGTCTGTTTTGGACAAGATAGTCACAGATGATGAAAAGTGGATTTATTACAAGAATCCAGGATGAAGAAAATTGTGGCTATATCTGGGACAGCCTTCAGCATCTCAACCTAATGAGGAAAAAGTTCTGTGTTTGGTTGGATTCAAAAACAATTCTTTATTGTGAATTGCTGGAACCTGGACATTGTTACTGTGCAATGCTATAATGAGCAATTGGCTTATTTGAATGATACATTAGAACAGAAAAGACCTTTTTCTGGACAAGAAAATTGACTGGTGATTTTACTGCATGACAACACCCATCCTCCTGTTGCAAATGCAATGCAGCTAATGATCAAGGAACCGAGCTGGGAAGTCCTTCCACATGTTCTGTTTTCTCCAGACCTATCATCTTCAGACTATCACTTGTTTTGTCCTGTGCAACACTCCTTGTCTGGTCAGCGCTTCTAATGAGTGAAAGACATTGAAAAATTCCTCAAAGAATTCATTGAATCAAAACCAGAATTGTTCTTTTATGATGGAATACACACTTTAGGTGAAAGGTGGCTTCAGGTCATAGAAAGCCAGCAAAAATACTTTGATGACTGAATAAAAGATTTTGTCAAAAGAAAATGATGGAAACTTTTGCATCAACATAATAATCATTAAAAAATGTTTATATTCTAATATTTGTATTCCTGAAAAGTATTAAAAGGTTTTTGGCTAAAAACAAATTTTATTGCATTGTCTTCATGTTTCTGTGGTAAATCTGTAACTATGTTTTGATTCAAGTGTGAATTTTTCTCATTCAGAATTTTGTATCTAATGTCTCTCTCTAAAATGTGTTTCCATTTAGCCTAAAAAAAAAATAATTACTGTATTTCCTGGCATCTTCAACGCTATTCTTTTTTTTTTCCTCAAAATAAATTTTGAAAATTTATCCTGTGTCATACAGGTCGATTACTTTTTCCATAGGCTTATTATAACCCCCAGAGGAATGTAATCTATGCTTGACAGTAATCTGAATTTCTGTACATGACCTGAATGAAGTGTATAAATTACACTTTACTGTGTCTTTGAATTGTAAGAGAAAAGGTGGTCAAAAGGATCTACATGTAGCTAATCCACCCATAAAACATCTACTGGTAAGGTAGATGAAAGTGCTGAGGCCTCTATTTTATGTTTATAGTCAAAATTGAGGTGTGTCCTTGAGGCCAGAGCATTCTTGATGCGAAATATTTTAATATTATTATTTTTTTTTTAAATTCTTTTTCTTTTTAAGATTGTATCTTTAGTTACCTCATTATTTTCATATATTTCCAGTAAGCACATTCATATGTTCAAACTGAAATTTGAAACAATGATAACCAACTGCAATGTGTTTCCATTTGATTATTACAGTAAATTCTCATTCTAACAATTTATGACACACATGTTCTAACAACACATTTGTTTTTATATTCCTGCAAGACTATTGTCGGTGTATTTGTTATCTAGGACATATTAACTTTGTTATTGCTTTATATGATACAATATTGTTTTTGTCAAACTCCAGGACAGAGTTGACTTGACTTGACTTTACTTTCCTATGTAACAAGAACGTGAACAAGAACAATCCTCGCCAAAACTAGGGGAGTAAACCGATATGTAAAATCTCCATTCCCCTACCATGATTTGCACTCATGACCTAGTGTGTTACCACCTGCGCTAAACTGACAAGTCTTACATACCTCTAAAATTTATAATAGAATTATGCAAGGACGTGGAAGTAGGAGCAGAGTTTGACTCTTGAGCAGCCAGGCTTGTTGATTTTATGTTTTGCATCATGATATTAATGTACTATTGTGATTCTTTAGGAATCCTCAAATTATGAGTGTAAAGTTAAATACTTTCAGTTAATAGGGTTGTTGTATAACTTTGTTTTTTTTTCTTTCCCTTCAGGTATTAATGATGGAGCAGCGACTGTGTTGTTGATGACTGAAACTGAAGCAGAAAATAGGCAATTAAAACCACTTGTCCGAATTGTGTCCTGGGCTCAAGCAGGGGTTGACCCTGCTGTCATGGGGACTGGACCAATCCCAGCTGTGGAGAAAGCTGTAAGTTTTGTTTTTTTCCCCTAGCTATTTGCTTCTAACTAGCATCTATTTTGGCAACATTCTTTAAATAACTTTTGGTAGAAGCACTTTTTAAAAATCTTACACATTAGTATGTGTAAAAGAGAAAAGTTGACACATTTGTATAAGCGTAATGTGATGTAAAGATTTACATCCGGGTGTGTGATACTCCTCTCTGTGATGCCCGTATGATCGGCTGATTCCCGACTTGATAAAAAAGAAATAAACCAGAAGGCTTCTCTGCTGGCTACAGTAGGAGAGCAATCAGTTTGAAACAAGTTGCAGTGTTGTTGCTTCGCTTGTTCTGTGTGGATTGTGTTCCGGTGTTGTTGGGAACATGTTGGAATTTTGTGAGGAACAAGATAACTTGATTACAGGAGGCTTGGCTGACTTGAATTGTCCAGTTTTGAACAGGGACGCTAGTCTACATTATGCCAACAATTCTGATGCACTTCATGAATCTTTTTCATTTTGGTCTCATCTGAAGACTTTGTCCATTGTCTGAGATGCCTTCATATTTATATCTGTTTTGAATAACAGCAATGTTTGATTAAGGCTAGTAGTGATCAAGAATTTGTTTAATTTCACCAAACAATTCAGTTTTTAAAAATCTCTGAACTTTAGGGAAAATGATCACTTATAAAAATGAGTAGTTAGCATTGTTTTCCAGAATTAATGGAAAAGTTAGAAACAATACATTGCAATATGGAATCTATAGAAAATCATCAGTAAAACATATTTCTATCAGTAATTTCAGTATTGTTTAAAAGTAAACTCTGGAATGACCATAGAAAATATGGAGTTCAATTTTAACTATCTCTTGTAATTTTATTTAACTATTAAACATTGATAAACAGGTGATTTGAAATCTCTCTCTTTCTCTCTCAAAATTTGATGAACAGTCATATCTACCACCCATGCAATGTTATCAATACATTCATTTTTGGACTTTTGGTGCATTTTTGTTGTCATTTTCATAATTTATTATCAGTATTCTTACATAGTATAATATAGTGATATTACATAAGAATATTATTTAATAACAACATATGACCTAAAACTTGTTTCTCAGCTATTTAAAATTATAAATTTTACCAGAAAAACTTTGATTTGGAAAATTCGTAATTATAAGCTTAGCATAAATTCAAAGTAGGTAATTTGACTGTAGAATTAGCTATTGAAGTCCATGCCAGAAGAAATCTCATATCAGTTAATTTTTCCTAGTTAATTCATCCTAGCAATGTTACTTGCCCGCCTCTTCCACTGAATGAGAACAATCTACCCCCGTGGATTGAATATGGGGTTCGGTTTGAAATTCTCAGACGGTTACCGACTATGACAGACACCTAAAGATGGTCGTAGGGTACAACGGCTGAAACATTGTGACTATAACAACCAATATGAGGACACTAGTATATAATAATGATAATTCTTCATCTCAGAAATTCAGACAAAAATTTCCTGCAATTTTCAATTAAAATGTACCATGACAAAGCAAAATAATTTTTAGAAAATGCACAATACAGAATTAGTGAAGTATTTTGGACGATTGAACTCCTTCTTGTTGTTTGTGTTGTTAACACAACATTTCAGCCGATTCTGATGGGGTAAACAGAAGTTTTTAACTTCAAAGGAGCAACCCTTATAATGTAGGATTCAGGTGTTTCTTTATCCTTGTCTTGTTGGTTTGGGTTTTCATACCTTGTCCCTGTTAAGTAGCAGAAGTCACATTGGGTTGAACTCTCAGTCGACATGTTGATATGTGCTGCCTATTTTTCCGTTTCCAACAGCATTCTCTGTCTAATAATCTGGACTTTCTCCCAGAGAGGAAAGTGATCGCCTTTCTCCCTCAAGAAAGTTCAGCCATGTTCAATCGCCCAAAGAACTATTAGCTTGTTAATGACCCTTCTCAAAACTATAGAAAACTAGCATTCCAATGGAAATTATGAATCACTGCCACCCATATATGCTGTGAGCTGATCAATTAAAAAAAAAAAAGGTTGGACTGTGATCACTAAATGTCTGAATTTTCAAAAAACAAGCGGCCACAAACTGATGACCAATTTAGCATAAGCTTACAATGAAAAATGAACCCCCCACTAAAACCCTATTTTGGAGGGGAATTTTCAAAAAACACAAAAAAGCATTTTCCCTACTCATTGAGGGGAGTGTGTGTACAAAATTTCAAGTTTCGGCTATGAACGGTTAGGGCTGGGCAAAGTCCGGATATATAGATACATATAAATGTTAGAACACATGAATAACCTAAACCTTTGGTAGCAGTGATTAATAGTGAGGTAGTATTTTAAAAGGAGTTTTCTTAAAAATAAATAAATTTAAAAAAAAAACAGGAAAAATCTGGTTTGATCCAAAATATTGCTTTTCAGTTCTCCTTCAGTCTGACCTGCCTATCAGTTGAATTTAATCTGTGCTAGCTCTATTATATGAACGAAAAGATTCTTAGCAATATTTTTAAAACCAAAAACAGCTTCTATTCATTTATTAGATTATTTGCCATGTTTGTTATGTGGATATAAGGGAATCCGACAGAATGGTAGATGTGATTATACAATATGGAAAAGAAAGATTGAGAAAAGTGTGTTACATCTCAAACATATCAACCAAATAAACCAGATCACCTAGGCATAGAAAACACCCTTCATTTCATTTCTACCATCTGGCATGGATAGTTGCACATTTATGCAGTGTTCAAATTTCTTCTGATGAAGTTGCTTGCAGCGACGAAATGCTTAGAGGTTTATCTTCATGATAAAAAATATGTTTGAGATATAACACACTTTTCCCAATCTTTCTTTTCCACATTGTCTAATCACATCTACCATTATTTGCCATCTAATCCTGTGACATGATTAAAAAGAGGAGTTCTGGCTTTTGTTCTGATTTTTTTTTTTTTCAATATTAAGCTGAAACAAGCCAAATTACCAGTGGAAATCTAAATTAATTTTATCTGTCATCATTCTGTATACATAGATCAGGCATTCCCACGCTATGATGAAAATCTAGCAAAGCCTAGCGATATTGTGAGATATTGCTGGGGTGCCCTGCGTTATTGGAAAAACCATGCCTGACTTCAGGATCATCCTCTGATTAAAGCTTTGTTGAGGCATTTCTGCTGTTTTTGTAGCAGTAGTCGTCTGAAATTATTTATAGAGATTTAAAAGTAGACCTACCCAGACAAATATAAAAATGGATGCCCCAGATAAAAAAAAGATGTATAACTATGGAAAAGTCATGTTTTTATTAAGAAAATGGCTGAAGAAGATGTGGCATAAATTCAGTGAATCAACCAAGGTCACTTTCAGCAGTTTTGCTCCAGCAAGTGATTTCCACCCTTAACCTAGGGAAATATTTACATTCCAAATTTTCTCCAGACAATTGAATCTCTTTGTTTCAGCTGATCCATTCTTCAAACCTCATCAGGTGTATTTGGTTGGTGGTATAGTTACGTCTGTGTACCTAGCTGAAATCCAGTTGGTATATAAATGACCACTTGAAGAAAAAAAGGTTTGCCTCTTTTCTCGAGTCATACACCTGATGAGGGCTGAAGAATGGATTGGCTGAAACATTGTATTGACAACATTAAGGATGCAAAGAAGTGATTCAATTGTCTGAACAAAGTTTGGAATGTTAATGACTCTTTTCAAAGTTATATACTTGAATATACTTGAAATAGGCTTCTTTTTTTTTTTACAGCAGTTAATTGTGTCATTAAGCCAGCTTCAGTGTAGTTGGGCTGGGTTTAAACCAATAAGAAAAATGGTAGTTAAATTTGGTCTGTCCGATATCAGAATAAAGATTATTTTTTAAAAAATATTCATATTCTCGGATGTGAGCATCTTTTAACTTAGGCTGTTCCATGCGTTTGCTACTCTTTGCCGAGAGGAAATTTTTTCTAATACCAGTGGAGGTCTGAATTTGTAGTTTATGGCTATGTCTTCTGGTTTTACTGCAGATAGATGAAGTCAGCATTTTCTTATCAGGGCATTTGTATAAACAAAATAAATTATAAACAATACATTACTTTTACACTTTGATTAAAAAATTTCGTTTTTTCTATCTATTTTTCTTATTCTCCTTCCAATATCTATCACTTATTTTTCTTATTCTCTTTGCAATATCTATCACTGTATTTAATTATTCATTCAGTTGTCTAAAGCTAGATGGTCCATTAATGAAGTTGACATATTTGAATTGAATGAAGCTTTTGCTGCTCAGTCTTGTGCTGTAATTAAAGATCTTGGTTGTGATGCAAGCAAGGTATGTATAACTTATTTCAACTTTGTTATCTGAAATATTTCATTGATATCTACTCAGTACTGTACTGTATATACTGTCCTCTATAGTATATAACCTGGAAGGACACTTTTATTATAAAATTATTGTAAATTCCAGTATTAAAATTTAGCAACTGTAAGAATTCAATTGGACTTTATGATTGCTTATGATACAAATGTGTATTGAGGTTGTCAAAAGATGAACAATTTAGACACACATTTAATGCTAACATAGATTTATTTGAAGCATTGATTCTTTTATGACTTGTAATTATAAGCATGATATGTTATGCTAGCAGAATATTTGCAATATTTTTAATTTCTGTTATGTATAAAATAATTGCATAACTCCTTTGTGTATGTAAATATACAGTACATGTCATAAGTATTTGAACAGACAACTATTTTGCTTCTAATACTTTTTTATCATTGATAATTTATATATAAATAGTATTGCTCATAATTATTTGAACAAGCACAAAATCTGTTTTTATTTCCTGAGCTTGCAGGGGGCCATTATGAATTTTGAGCGGGGGGGGGGTCAAAATTAACTTACTAGTTCGGTAACTCTACCATATAGCAATGTGAGTTCACATTTTTAATCTCCTTAAAAAATTCTGAGGATAGAAACAAAACTCTTGCTTTTTTTTCATTTAACAAATTAATTCTATTAAAAAAAACATTTTCAAGAAATTTAGCATCAAGAACCACAAAACATGACTAAAATCATCCCTTGTTATGTTGATTACAAAAAATTTGGTTCTTCTTCCATAATGTTTCTGTTTTTAACTCTCAAAACCAAGCAATTACAAGCAAAATTTGTTTGGTTGTCTGTTCAAATGCTGTACATGCTGTTCAGGTACTGTACATGAATTCAAATGTGATCATTTAATACCTATCTATGCTCAGTGAAAAAACTTATGCAAAATATCAACTCCAGTGACATACCTAGAGAGTACATTTTGCAATTTTTGACCTAAAATTTGTCTTAGCAAGTTTCAGCATTCAATCAGTAATTTGTGCATTGAAAATCAATAATGCAAGCATTACTGACAGACAGAATAGAATATGTATAATTTATTGATAAAATGTTTACTACCCTCTAACTAACACATCAAATTTTAATTTAATCATCATTAAATTCCACTGTATAATGTCTCCCAGCTTGTGGGAGGCGCACTGAAAGGGAAGATAGACAAAGACAAGAACTTTGTGTTCACGGCTCGCACCTGGAGAATAACTGGATTAATCCTTAACCTCTGTGTATGAGCATTATTTATTTCCGCTAGCGCAGCGCATGACCAGAACTCCCTTCCGTCATGATTTAATGGCAAGGGAGATAATTCTAGATAGTTATCTCTCTCGTATTTATTTGATGTGGGTGCAACATAACACTGCTTGCTCATTCTTTTACACCATTTTTCTTTTTTCTTTACCTCAGGTGAATATCAGTGGTGGTGCTATTGCCCTGGGACACCCAATTTCTGCATCTGGTACACGGATCCTTGTCACCTTAATGTATAACATGAAACGTACAAACAAAAAGAAAGGTGTGGCTGCCCTTTGTATTGGAGGAGGAATGGGAATTGCCATGTGTGTTGAGAGGCTTTAATCTGTACAACTGTGATAATTCAATTTAATCATTCCGTCTAAAAACTAACTTTCTTACACCTGTCTGCCTTTCAATAAACTTACAGACTTATTTTTTATTCTTTTATCAGTCTTATCTATAAGAGATTATTCAGGTCAGGCCTAAATCAGGCGGGTGTTGTAAATGGGGAGGGTTTCAGCCTTAAGGTACAATGGACGTAACGTTGTGTTCAAAAGATGAACTGAGATGAGGACAACAGCCCGGAAAAATCTATAAGTAATGATGATCTAACATCAAAAAGATTCATATAGAAATTATAAGAGATTAGTTTTTAAAAATTTTTTATAACTTTTATGATTGTTTTGAGAATGAAAATCGCGAAATGATTGTACAAATTAAATTTTCTTATAAAAATTTAAGTTTTAATATTTTGCAAAGTAACAAAAGTGCAAGTTTACAGCACCTGACTTGTTTTTATTTTATAGGTTTTAAGTTAGTACATATATTGCTAAAATTCTTTGGGATGTCCAATTTCTATTTGTTGAACATAGTCCTTTTTCATATTTGACTTTCACAGATTTATAAATGCAAGAATAATAAGCAAAATCTTTTTGCAATGTTAGAAACCCTAAAATTACCAAGAATAAAATCACAAAAATCCATATTGATATATTTTGATAATTATGATATTTAATAGTAATGTTAGTTTATATTAACTAAGTTTTTTAATTTTTTTATGAGAGCAATTCAGCTGAAATATTTTCTGATTACCTTGAGGTAATATGTAAGAAACTTTTCTATGTTATTTTTTTTGCTGGCAAACAATAAAGTTTTTTATGTTTTAAAAAGAAACTTGCTGTACGTTTTCAAATGTCTTGTTTTATGTAACAATTTTATACTGATTTTTTTCCTTACAACCTTTTTGTTGCTTTTTCTTTTATAAAATGCAGAAGGCATATGAAGAATAAAAACAAGTGAAAAAATACACAATCTTGATATAAGGTGTCACAAAGGATTTTTAAAATTCAATATATATTTTAATATCTAATAATCTTTTTCACACAAAATTATCTCAATTTTGTAAGATTCATTGATTCTTATTAATTTTTTATTAGTTTATCTATCATCTTATTATTGTTACTTTTTATTGCAAACACTCGAGTTATCTTACACTCTACTGGAGGCTACTTCTTTATTGCAATACTCCGGTCACTTTTAGAATTCTCTTAGATTACTAGATTTAAGTTAGTTTAGCTGATTGATGTCCATGGCCAAATTGGTAAAATTGTTGTCCATGTCAGACAGGCTCTCAAGGATATGGGATGCAAGTTAAAACCTCACTAAAGTCTACTTTTTTTATTTCCAATCCATGCTGCTTGCTTAATGATTGTAGAATGTAAAACGACCCAAGTGTTGCGATAAAAAGAAACAATAAGATGAAAGATAAACTAGTAAAAAATTAGTCATAAAAATGCTTCATTTAAAAAATTCAGACAACTTAAGACTATTGAATCATTGATTCTATTATTAACAAAGCTGTTTTCAATTTGTGCAAATGACAAGAATTCATACTACTAGTTTTATCTATTCTGTGAAATACATTGTATTTAAGTATATACACTAAGGTGAATTCTTGTCAACTTTTCCTACAGGTATTGTTAGGCTCCAGTAATATTTTTAAAAGAAAAAAAGTTGAAGAAATTTATTTTTAGAAAGCTAACAACAATTAGAATTTGCACATTTGCTTTGCATAGTTTCGTGGAAACAAATTTCACTAAAACATCAGTAAATTGTAATTTCTTGAGCACATCATTTTCAATTGCCATGAGAGCAAGTCTATTTTAGTTGTTCTTAGACATCACAAACCCAAACCATCATACGATATATATATATATATATCGTAAGTTGTACTGTAAAAGTTGAGACAGAACAGGAGTATAGTGTATATATGGAATTTTATTGGTTATGTTTTTTTCCATACATGTTTCGAAGAGTTTTCATCATCAGCAGATATAAATCGAAGTCATTCTTTTAACATCGATACAGTTTTGGTGAAATGTTTCCAAGCATAGAGGGTACTACTATATGTAGTATGTTGTATATAAGCTAACCCAATATATTAATTGAACCCTGTTTTAAATAGATAATTTAGAATAGTTATACTTTGATCCAGCATTCACAAATGAAATAACTTGTCACTTAATCTCTGGAGGCCCTCAAGCTGGTGGAGACCCTTGGACTGCAGCCCCTAAAGCCCATTCCTTAATCCGGCACTGTATACATCATATTAGAAATGAGAGAAAATTGGAATTTACTTTGAGTAAACAAAGCTTGGGAGAAACCATTTGGGGATGCCCAGTAAGAGACAAGAAAGAATGTACATGGGCGCAGAAAGGAAACTTAACCCATCAACTGCGACAGTTAGTGAAGAGTAATACTTATTACTATTACTGCTGGTACAGTGACATGCACAGACTTTCAGAAGGGCAGGGGCTCTGTTGAAAAAGTGCATTCCAATATTTAGTGCAGCAGTTCACAACCTGGGGGCCACTGGAGGTCTGTGGGCAGACCATTCAAAAACCTTGAATAAATAAACTTTAATACTACCATAAATTACAATAACATTATATTCTGCTGGCAGAACCAGTAGCTGAAAACCAAGTACTAGTAAAGTGTCTTCTATTAGAATATAGGGCAAAGTTGGATGACTTAACCGTCGAAAATGGATTGCATCCTAAGGACTGATTTGACCGGTTACCACTTAAGAAGCTAACATTTTTTACTTTCGTACTTACACAATATTTCTATTTACTAGAGTACTAAGCCAACAATGACTGTTTGAGTTTTAGTAAAAATGATTATTTTATTTTATTTTTTTTATTAAATCAAGTATTGTAAACCGTTTTTATTAATTTTTGACTACTATTTGCATTCATTCTAATTTCATCCTGAAATTCCAGTCATTCGCAGTTAATGGATTAAAGCATTTTCTTTTTCTTTTCTGGCTATTTGTAAATTTTCTCTTAGGGCAATAAAATTTCAATTTGCATGTTTGGAAATAAAAGCCAAGTCTGTTATGGCATAACCAAAGGGACGTCTGGGCAAGAGGCAGATCGATTCCGAGCATAGCAATCATTATCTGGAACCAGCAGGAGCTCTCTATCAAAATTCTCAACCTCATCATCATCATCCTCACTTTCTGACAACGTAAAACAAGAAACCCCAGGGTCCCAGTTCTGCAGTGCTCTCATGTCTTGTACATACGAAACTATTGATTTATTGTTGGAGGTTCTTACGACTTTAGCAAAGGGTGTATTACCATCCAATATGAGTTCTCCATTCACCATAATACTTGGACGTTTGTGCATTTCTGCGGGTTTGCTGTCTGTTTTTAGGGGGTCACTCTCATCTGAGTTTTTATCTTCCAAGCCATCACTTGAATCGTCCTCAACAATCTCTTCAGCTGGCACCTTGCCTTTTTTGAACCTCTTCCAAATTTTCCGGCCAGCCATTATCAGCAGACTGACCACCATAATGACAAATAATGGTGTTCCAATACTCAAGGTTTTCTTCATTTCATAGATCTCTTGGTTTTCATTTTTCAATTTCAACTTTTGATAGCTACTCATGAAATGCGAACTGCACTCAATCATGGAGTCTGAAAGGAAACAGAAAAAAAATTGTGAAAGAAATCTTTAAAACAACAACAAAAATGCTTATAGCAAAGAAACAATCACTCGGTAGAAGCAAATAGAAGTAGATTGAATATCAGAAAATTCTTTTTTAGCAATAGAGTAGTAGGACTTTGGAATAGATTACCGGAATATGTAGTGCTATCAACAGATGCAAACGATTTTAAGAAGAATTATGATGTTTATTACACCACCGCAAAGGTTTAAGGCCCTAGATATTGTGTAAAGATGAATGTTATGATGTGTGCTTGTATATACAAATTGTATACTTTTTTTCACATTAAAATAAAATGTTCTAAATTGTAGTGTAGTGGTTTAATTTACCAGTTATGCAGGCCATTGATAATGAGTTCACTCTTCACTGTATACACCATTTAATGATGATAGGAAAAGACAATGTGGAGATTCAGAATAATTTTCAAAAAATTATTTATTACCTAACATGTTTCAGCCGAGAAATCTGTCCGTTTTCAAAGGCATCTGGAGAAACAATGTGTCTTACTTCGTTTCTCCAGACGCCTTTGAAACAGACGGATTTCTCGGCTGAAACATGTTAGAATAATTTGCAAAAAATTATTTATTACCTGAGTCTTCACATTGTCTTTTTCTATCATCATTATGTCAGATAACACCATTTAATGTTGCTTTGAATCAAACTTGATTTAGTCCAAAAATGATTTATAGCAAATATGAAAAATAAATATATTGCTTTCAAAGAACTTTCAACCCTACTCAATCAGATGACTTTTACTTTACAGACTGTTTTAATAATATTTAGCAGTGAAAAGTCAAAATATGCAACAAGGAAATTCTTGATAGCCAACAATTATCTGCTTTATTCAATTTTTATATCATACTAGTTATTAACTGTGAAAAACTTCATGAATATATTTAAAGATGATTTTTATTTTTTATTTTTAGAAAAGCAACTATATGTATATATATATGGTTCATTCCATATCAGACCCCTAAAATTTTGTAAGTCCCCATGTGCACCACCTTAGATTTTGATGACATTTCAGTAGAGAAAATTCAACCCTGAAAATTTCAGCTTGATTGAACAAATGTTTCAGAAGTTATGACAAATTGAAATTTGCTTAAATTTATACATCGTGAGCCGCAAGCATGATTTGCCAAATTTGACACTTCATAACTGCAATTTAAGATGATATCTAGCTGAGATTTGGTACCCCTGTAGTTTTTCAACCAACAAAGCCATTTCTGGCTTCATTTTATATATATTCTATGTGGTTTAGGAGTTATGGGTCCTTCAAAATGTGGGGAAATAGCTTTTTAACGGGAGTTGCTAAATGTTTGGCCGGCTGTAAAAACTGAACTACGGATCTTAAAATAAAAATTCCACTGGATTATATTCAGTTGATGTATTGCCTTGTGTAAAACATTGAAACATAAAGTTTAAAAGCATTAAATACTTTTCTGATGATCAAAACATAGGACCATAACCATAAAAACCCAACATTTTATGTTTTATGATTGCATGAAAAGTAATGTAGTCAATTGAAAAAATGGTTCAAGTTTTGCTGAATTATAGTTCAATCTATCTTCTTTCATTCCTAAAAATTTAAAAGGTCCTACTCATATCTAACTTGGCTAAACTGACGCACATTTCAGAAAACCTTTTTCAGAAGTATTCCAACTGAGTATATGAGTATCAATAAATTAAAGTATTATAACCCTTGAAGTCTCACCAGGTGACACCTTTTATAGAGTTAAATCAACTCAGAAGACTTCAGCTTGATTGAACGGTTCAGAAGTTCTGACACCTTGAAATCTGCTTAAGTGTGCATGTCACGAGCCGCAAACATGCTTTTGCCAAATTTTAGTTAAGTTAGATATGATTAGGACAATTTTTAGGAGTGAAAGAGGATAGATTGAACTATAATTCAGCAAAGTTTGAACCATTGTTTTAACTGACTTACTTTTCATGCATTCATAAAACACGTAAAATGGCTTTGTTGGGTGAAAATCTCAGCTAGATATCATCTTAAATTGCATAGTTAGGAAGTGTCAAATTTGGCAAATCATGCTTGCAGCTCGGGACGTATAAATTTAAGCAAATTTCAATTTGTCATAACTTCTGAACCATTTGTTCAATCAAGCTGAAATTTTCAGTTGAATTTTCTCTAGAAAAGGCATCAGCTACTGAAATTTCATCAAAATCTAAGATGGTGCCCATGGGACCATTAGGTGATTTGACATGGAATGACCCATATATATGAATGACTTGGCTTCGTGAACAAAGATTTTTGGAAGGGTTTTCTACAGCAGTAGGACCATAAACAGCATGGCCTGTGTGCGGAATAACTGTCCAGCCCAAGCAATGAAGTTTTAAGGTGAAGTGCGACTTGCCCAGGGCTGACCCCCACCTTTTAAACCAATGGTTTGTATCCTATGGTCCACCGAGGTGGTGCAAATAGGAGCAGGGCCCCTAGGTAGTAGATTTTACAGGAGTGTCCTTCTCTTGGCAGATGCCTGAGCTAGCTATGGGGGTCTACAGGCCCTTTGTGTGAATAATCCAACAGTGGCTGTGGTTAAGCCATGGAATGTGAACATTCCGTAGTTGGTAGATGACAGAGCTGGCAAGTTCTACCTTCCCTTTGAAGGAGAATCAGGACAGTACGGCTCTCTGTAACTATAAGCACAGATCCTAGACACTCCGACAGAAGCATATGTGCGCTAACTTTAGAGGTCTGCTACTCCTTCAGAGGAGTAACCCAACAGTATAACAGTCTGTGCAGATTAGAGCCCAGGTCCGAGTCACACCCCTAGCAAATGTTATTAAGTTTTAACTTAGTTAAAGTCCAGACATCCTCTCCCCACCCACCTAGGCAACTCCTCATGTTTTTGTTTTTTTTTGCTAGGTGGAGTACTTATCAGGTTCTAGATTTAAGACATAGCAACATGAATTGTTTGGAAATAATACTAATAATAATGTATGTAACAATAAAAGGCATTAATATTGGAAATGAAATGCAATCTCAAAAGTTAATCAAAATAAGTTATAAAAGGTATTCATCACCTCAGTTGAATAGAATTTGACTTGTAGTGTGGACAAGAATATTTAAGCCAACTTTGGAAAGCTACGGTCACTTTTTCTCCTTCCCACCCAGGCTCCCCCTCCTTATCAATTCTTTTAAAGGGCAGAACAACTTGTTGTTTAGGGTAGGGTAGTAGTTTGTTTTTGTTTTTTTCTTCTGTTTTTTCTTTTTAAAGAATTACACTCTTTTCGAGGGGGGGGGGGTTAAAGAATGGGAGGCACCAGTTATTTAGTTTTTATTGGAGGCTGTAATGCATTTGGTAAAAATATCTACTTGTGTTTTTTTAGTGGAGTTTGAGCAGTTTCTTCACATTCTCTTACTTAAAGACTTAATAGTTCACTACTTCAAAGCTAATAATAGAGTAAATAAATGTTTATGTCTTAGTCCATTATCTCAAATGCTGTATAAGAGATATTTTATCAGCAAAATATAAATTTTATCTTGCTTTTATTATGTAAAGAAGAAGAGGTCAAAGTCATTGTGAACAAGAGTGAGAGTGAAGTTGTTCGTGAGCGACACAGAGTGAACTGGAGTTACAGTTCAAGTAACCAGAAGTTCTTTGTTACTTTGTGTGACCAGAGAACATCAAGAACATAAATATATACAACAAGCGACCAATCAGGATTACACCAGTGTGTAGAATGAATGGAGGTGGAGGTGTTTCTTAGAAGGTCCTTAAAAATGAGGAGAAATATCTATAACCGTAGAGATAAAAGAAAAGGAAAGCCTAGAGAGAAAATAGGAAGAATGGAAGGGTGAAACTTCACCTTACCTCGACTCGGTGTTGGCAGTAACGAAAATGGTCAGAGAGGATGAATTCGCCCGCCAAAACTCTTTAAAAACCTCTCTGAGAGTCTGACGTCATCAATTCTTGGAAGAGCTTTTGCTGCTTCCCTATTGGTGGAATTGGATGCAACGTCAGGGACAAGATAACAGTAATTTTAAATCTAGGAGGGAAAATAAGGGACAGTATTTGAAGTAATGTCCGTAGTTAGAAAGTGGGGCCTAAGCGAGACTGAAACATTAAGTGCAAAAGGGAGAGATGTTTTTACGTGCCAGAGAAATAGACACGGGTGAAAGGGGCACTGTTAGGGAACAGGCTACGAAAGGCCAGGAGAATCGACAAACAAGGGTTTTCATAGGCGTGCTGACGTCACGCAAAAAGGGAGCTAATATTAGTTGCGTACTTCATAGGGGTCAGAGCTGGCCCTTGTCGTGGTGACAAGACCAGTTTGCTATTTTAAACCCTATTTTGGTACTTAGTGAAAAGTAACCGCTACAAGTGTATTATATTGACAACAAAGAAAACAATAACATAACAACCGAATATGAAGAAATTTGGTGTGGATGATTGTGTTTTGCTAATGTTCCGAATGGCTCCACTTTCCTGTCTAAAAAATCAGCATTTGAAATGCTAGCTTTTTATCTTCACACCAACTTCCAGCACCAGAAGTAAATAGATAAGTATTTCAGCCACAAGACAGACTGCAAGCATATTTTGTTCTTGTTTTAACATTTAAGGAATCTTAGGTATTCTTTTGTAATGTGGAAGGGGAGTAGCAGGTGACAATTTGCTGATATTCAAAAATTGTCTCCCTTGCACAGATATGACATTATTGGCCTCATGATTTCTCTGTTACTCCCCAAAGTTTATTGTCCAGTTCCAGGGAGCCACCTCTCCAGGCAACACTTCCCCATTGATGGGTAAGGTCAGGGTCAATCCCTGATGCCTGGGGTATTCCAAATAGAAGTACCAGGGGAACTGGACAATCTTTGTATGTGTGAGCATCCCCACACTAAAATCAATCTTGTGTCACATTCTGTTTTCATGGGAAGATGGATAAATACCCTTACTTTTCAGGTCTCCGAGGTGACATGTGGCTGTGAAAGTCTGCAAGTCACAAAGGGCGTGGCAGCTATAAACGTCCCGGAGTCGTTCCCTGGGTGGGTGCACTTTCAGTTCTGTTTGGTAACCTGTCATGAATGACTTCTGTTTCCTGTGGCCGATAACCACTTCCCTGTGGGAATTATGGTCAATTTCTCTTGTCCACCACAAATTTTTGCATTTTATGTGGACATCTGTGGTATCAGTCACTCGGCATCTAAGGGTTATATGCCTTTTTTCTTTGCCACGAGAGTTTTCTTCGGCTGTTATCAAAATCCGGACCTGGGCCTGAATTCCTGAAAAGAAAGCAGAAAAAACAAAGATAATTCTAAATCAGATAAAGAAAAACTTTTAAAAACATTTCTTGCTGCTGCTGCCATTTTTGCAAGTCTATAACAATAGAAGGGGATTAACATTAATTTGTCAAATAGTGAGAAAAGTGCGCTAAATTTCATTTTCGTTCAACCCGAGAGAGTAAAAGCAACCACCATGCTAAACTTATTTTATGGACCCTACTTAATATTCTCCTGGTGTAGGTCACCTCTCCAGCGGTGCAGAGGTCACACGGGGGTCGCTAAGTGCAAAAAGGTCAATATTGGCTAATACATATGTGTTTGCTGATGTCATTCACAACTGCCTGCATATAGGTGTTCTAGAAAGGTGCAGCTAATAAATATACAACAAATAGTGAATATTTTACATTTGAAATGTATTTATTTACTAAGTTATCCTTTATAACCAAAGAAATCTGGTTAAACAATGATTAAATGTAGATTGCCTTCCATTCAAATGGATAGTTTAATAAAACATGATCATATCCCCACACTAAGCTTATTCAGGAAATATTTT
>VCCN01006703.1:5333888-5344688 GCA_006491835.1 Architeuthis dux | reverse complement strand
ACTGAAGAGAAGTAACCGAAATACTTCGAACCCGTAGTTTCGGACAACGGACGGAAAATTATTTTATATGACAATTATAGCAGGCTGCTCAACACACCATAAAGTCGGGCCCCTTCCAGACATGCACCTTTTAAACGGGCATGGCCCTAAGTGTATTAATTTGGTTGTTCACCGGAAACACGTGTAGGAAAAGAGAAGAAAAGAATCCCAGAATTCAACTTCCGCCTGTGCACCGGTGTCTAAAAAAGCAGGTTTAACTATTATTCTGAAAGAGATTCAGTTGAAAATCCATTTTATAAATCTGAATCGGTGAGTTCGATATCACATATGTTTTTTTCTGAATAATTTGTTGTATATCTCTTTATAATAAAATAGGGCTTTTGAAACCAGCCGCCGTTTGTTTCTGTTCTTCGATAATGTTGATTCCCCGCGTTTACTTTTATTTGTTAGTCCGATAAATTAAATAGTTATTGATCTTGTTTAGTTTAGTTTTTGTTTAATACTTTAGTGTCTAGACATAATCATTTTTACAACTTCAATGTACTATTTTATTAAATAGTATATCTCTTGAAAGATAAAGAGTTGATTGTCCCGCGTCTGTACACTAGTGCATATTAGTGTTTTACCGATTTGATGCTTTGAATGTTGGTCATTTATTTGAAGTAAATTCTAACATCTAGACGTCAGTTACTTAGCTTTGGTTGCATTGTTTTGTCGTTTCTATGTTGATTATAAGAAAGCTAAAACAATATGTTTTGTTTGGAGAATTGTAAGTACCTCATGTGCTCTGAACGATAACATTGATCCAGGAAATAACAAATATAATTCGATGCTAGCAACAACACGTGCACGTGGTTCTGTGTTTTTATCATTTAAAACAGATACGAATAATGTGATTGAAATTCCGTATGCTTTAGATTAGGTGTTGTTAAGTTAATTTTTAAAATATCAAGAACGACAAATGAATTATTGAAAACAAAAAGTGTACTGTAGTGTAAGTGATCATTTGTTTGATGTCTTTTTTTTTTCTTGTTACAGCAGCTGGTAAAAGAAATAGTGCCTTTTAGTTTCACTGCTTTAGCTTCGGCTTTATTCAAATATCTTTTTTTATTTTAGCAACATTTAATCGTATAGTTAGTATTGTTCATGATTTGTCTACTCTAAAGTCTTTTCCCCCATTTTCAGAAAAATGATACCCTTTTTAAAACATTGTTTTTTAGTTGTTTTTGTACTGAAAAAAATCTTGTTCACAAAAGTATGTAACTGAACTGGCACTTTTGTGGTAGGAGCTTTGACACCCTACAATTTATATTTAGTATGCCTTTAGAGTCAAACTCGACAATTTAAATCAACAGTAGATATTAATTTTAAGGATTTTACAAAGATTAGTTTTGCCAAGTTATGGCAGATATTGCATAAAACAAGGGTGTATATTGGTTCGGCCAGCTTTTCACAAAACATTGCTGTATTGAATATTTTGTGTAATTTAATCATATATTTTCTGTTTATTTTTTGTTATTGTTGGTGGTATATTGATGTATGAGGTCTGTCCAAAAGGTATCCAGCCATTTTGAATATCTCTAGAACTGCGCAGCCTTGATGTAACTTGGCAACCAATCAAAGGGTACCTTACTGTGCATACTTGAACACACTCCTCTGTGGGGTTACTCAGTTGTCAGTGTGACACCATTGTGTGAAGGTTGCATTCACATTGACATGCATTTTTTTTTGGCAAAACATTGCATCACCCAGGTCTGTGAGCCCCCTACAGTCCAGATTTGGCTGCCTGCAACTTTTAACAAATAGATTTCAAATCATGAACAAGATTTAGGAGAATGCCATGAGGCAACTGATGGCGATCCCAAAAGAGGACTTTGCAGTCCGATTTGAAAAGTAAAAGGGATACTGGTATAAGTGTGTAAGGTCACTAAGGCACCATTGCCCTGGGTAGGCTATTTTATCGATAATATTAACTGGCTGGATACTTTCTGGACAGACTTCCATATTAGGGTATGTCAGTATATCTTATCAATGCTGTTGATTACTTTTTCTATTATACTGTGAAGACAAATGTTTAGAATGTATTTATTTACTGTTTTTCAGAAACCAGTAACCAAAAATGGATTTGCAACACCGGCCAGGAGGTAAGACTGGCACTGGTGGAGTGGCCTCGGCCTCTGAAACCAACCTTGATCGCCGTGAGCGAATGAGGCAGTTGGCTTTGGAAACTATCAACTTAAACAAGGTAAATGTCAGCCTTTTCTTTTCTGTTGAATTACTGTCTCTCTGGAGTATTTCCATAGCTTACATTTCATATGACTATAAATAACATAAATTATCACTTTTCTAAAAAAGATTTTAAAAATATCTTCGACTGGTCATCATGATTACAGATTGAATATTTACTGAAAAATCATTTGAGGTAAATTTAAGCCATAGAGGTATGTTACTAGCAGTGTTCCCTCAAATTTTTGTTGTTGGTGTGTGCAAACATCTTATGTTGTGAAAATTGTTTTCCTGTAACAAAAGTATGTGCACACTTTTGAATTCGACATAATCAATCAATATTTTTTCAATAAAAACTCAGTAAGCTATCTACAGAATTTGAAATCTTTTGTCCACACATTAATTTCCTCTGTGTGCTGGTTGCAAAATGTGTGCACGTGTACAGCTTAGAGGAAACTATGGTTACTAGGCTTTCTTTCCACTTCTACAAAATGTAGCCTTGATACGACACAGTGTACATGCTGGCATTACAATTGTCATCTCTTTTTACTAATTATATTCCTATAGAACCAACTTACCATGTAAAAGAGATGATTGGACTGCTAATAAAATTTAAGGCATAATGATATTAACGGAGGTGCGGAGTGGCATAACGGTTACCAGCATAGAAAACGAAATCAGAGGACCGAGTTTGAGTTTCAGCCAAGGTTGTTTATGTTCACTTCAAATTAATGTCCTTAGGAACATGGGTAAATAGCAGGGCAGTTGGAGCCCTTTAGCCCTGTAAGGCAGTCCACCTAACAGATAAAACCTACAGCTTGGCAGTCACTATAGCTGGTCCCAAGTCTAGGTAAAGGAGGAGGATTTGGCATGGGTCTAGCAGTTCCACTCTGCGAAAAACCTACTTCCTACTGAAACCACAGCAGAGTAGTTGTGGCCCTATGCTCCACACAGTCTACAAGAATAAACAACGCTTATTATTGTTAACATTTTAAGGTTTATTTTGTGATACTTGAATAAAACTGTTATTTAGATGTATAAGCTTTAGTCAAAACATTGTTAGATGTCACATAGCTTTCATCAGAAAATATACTGTCAAAAAACTATTTATATTTTCAACCATAGAGTTATTGTTGTTTTCATTCTTCCATATATTTTCAAACCAAGATCCTTTAAAAGTAATTATTTCTTTATTCAAAGTTCAATCTTCTTTCAAGATATGAAGGCATCCATAATGATTAATGGATTTTATTTAGTTATCTTTCTAAAATTTAAACCAACTGGAATTTATTTGTATAACTTCATTAAAAAATAGAAAGGCTTTGTTTTAAAAATATCAATCTCCTGAGCTGATTGGCAGTTGCTACCTTGTTTTGTGCATTTTAATTTGTATAATATTTCTCATCAATTTTCTTTTGCAGGATCCCTATTTTATGAAGAATCATTTGGGTTCTTATGAATGTAAACTCTGCTTAACACTTCATAACAATGAGGTAAGTTCCATTTTGGCAGACTTATAGACTTGACAAAGTTTTATCTAAGAGATCATTGTTAAATAAGCATTTGATAAAAATTAATTTACAATTGTAACATTTGGTTTAAGCTTCCTTGAAACAAGGGAACTGATAAATAACCACAATAAATATAAATATTGAATTTTTTTTTTTTTCATATCATTTTGAATATTTGGGAGTTGAAGGAAATTATTTATTTTTTTTTTTTACATCATAGAGAATAATGCTAAAAGTGAAAGAATCACTAATGTAATTGCATTTTTTGAAAATTATTATTGGAGTTTTTTTTTTTATCCTTTAACAGCAATAGTGTTAAAGAGTTCAGACTAATTTTCAAGTATGAATTAAAATTAGGTCATAATGCTGCTCAAGCTGTTGATAATATCAACAAAGCATTTGGAGTGAATATTACTACTGTGCCAACTGTTCAGCATTGGTTGAATAGGTTTAGGTCTGTAAATATGGATACCAATAATGAACTTTGAAGGAGGCCCAAACCTGTTCTTAATGATGAAGAATTATTTGTGACCATCACATCATCTCAAGGCAATAGGAAAGGTTGAGAAAATGGGTCTCACATGAACTGAATGAAATGCTCCATGATAGTGCGAGACTTCACACCTCTCAGCTACCTGTGTCTAAGATTAGAGAATTGGGATATAAAGCCTTGCAGGATTCTCCATATTCACCTGACATTTCTCCTACAGATTGTCATCTTTTCAAGCATTTTGAACTTCATATCCGTAATAATAGGGGCGCCATAATTTGCGCTTTTACTGAATTTGCAACCATTGAATCTAAAGAATTATATAGCGATGGCATATCATTAGAGGATTGTTGGAATAAGGTTATTGCTTCAAATGGGTAATATTTTCATTAAATATTTACCGTTGTTTCAATGCTGAAGTATCATTTCCTCTTCAGCAGCATCTTGTGATACTACTAAACTTTGTTGTATATATTTTACTGCAGAACCGAAAAGCTATAATTAATAGATTCTGTTCAAATGTTGAGGGTTTTCATATTGTTTCTTCTTTTATTCTTAAAATGATTACTTGTAAAAAAACTATAAAAAAAACTTATAAATCAATATTTTAAAAACTATCATTGGGCCTTATGATTTAAAAAAAAAAAAATTATTAACTTTTATCTGAAAATATTGTGTTGGTAGTAATATATAAACAAACCAATTTACACCTGCTTTAAAATATACTTTTATTTTTAGTGTCTTGTGCTAAATATGTCTGTTTGCAAGTATTCTAATAAAATTATTTTAATTTTAGAATTTGTGATTCCGATCATTGTTCCAATTTTTTAAGATATTTGTTTTTATTTCATTTATTTAGGGCAGTTATTTGGCTCACACCCAAGGAAAGAAACATCAGGCAAACTTGTAAGTTTTATTTGTAATTATTCATTATCATTCTTTCTTGAGTCATCTTTCAGTCAAATATAAAGTATCTTTCTTTTATTAATTCACCAAATAAATAGTTATTCTCTAAATGATATTGAGTGAATAAACATTTTTATAATTCATAAACCAATGTCAAGTAATAATTGTAAAATTTATACAGACACAAGTTTCTGTTTTACCTGCATTCATATCTTGTTTTTAGAGTTATCACAAAGTTGAATAACCTAAAGACTTTTTGATTGAAATTTTTAATGTTAAACTTAGTTTAGTCCTTGTAGTTTTTAGGCTTTTCAGTAATAGTGAAAATTTTTAATGAGATGAATAAAAAACAAAAAAACGAGCTGTTGGCTATAGTCTAACATGGCCATTTTAAAGAGATGAGCAAATAGATAGTAGCAAAATTATTCAATGTATATAGTGTACAAACATTTGCTTACAAATGTCCACTGGCCTTTGTGTAGATATTCTTTTCTAATCTTCCACTTGGGGTGTTGTGAGATGGTGGTTGTGTTATTCCGTCCGTTCGTCTGTCTGTTTATTCTTCTTTATTTTACTTGAGCAATTTATTATAATCCACTTCCAGCAAGACTTAAACTTGCATTCTGTATCCAGGGTGCTTGTCTTTCATGGGCAATGTCTTAACCAATTCAGCCATGATTTGAGAGTATTTGACTTAGAAGGTTATCATAAAAAACAAAAATAAGATGAAAAAAGACTAATAAAAAGAATTATTTATGAAAATGCTTCATCTCAGATTTCAAATAATTTTAGACTGTTATTAGGTAGTAAAAAAACAAACAATATGGCATGAAATATTTGGTAGTGAGTTGACAATATGATTTGTGCTCTGTCTAGCCATTGGCTTCTGTGGCTGGATTGGTGAAAATTAAACTCCTGGGTTTTTTAAATGGGGTATAGGATGTGAGTTCAAATCTCTGTGAAAGTTATTTTACTTCATGTTATTTATTTTTACTTCATGTTATTGTAATAGTTGTAGGGTTACCAACCTAGAAAGTTGTGATAGAAAATGACAATAAGATAACAAAAAGACTAGTCAATGAATAATGAAAAATGTTTTATCTCAGAAATCAAATAATTTAAGAATTGTTTAAAATATGAAAAACAAGAATGAGCATTTTATATCTATATTTGACTCTGTAATTTTCATTTGACTAATGTTTTTCTTTCTTCCCTTCATTCAATACCAGGGCTCGACGTGCAGCGAAAGAAGCAAAAGAAGCTCCTGCACAACCAGCACCAGAAAAGGCTAAAGTTGAAATTAAAAAATTTGTTAAAATTGGACGTCCAGGTTACAAAGGTATTTCATTGCAGACTGATTATAACAAATTGTTGTCATTTTTATGCGCCACTAAAAACATTAGCACTTTGTTTCTAGATTTGATTGATTGACAATTGTCAAAATTTCAGTATTTCTTTGTAAACTCTTTGATTAACTCTTAAATTCATAAACTACTTGTAATTGACAGTGGAACACTTCAATGAATAGCATAAAAAATAGTGGAACTCTTCTGTGAATTGAATTTTTTAAAAATAAAGAAAATTCACAGACTGGTCGGGGGGGTAATCGGAAGTTATTTCCCTTGAAATTGACATTTTCTTTATATGAATTTAAGGGTTGAAAGACCCTCCTCTTTCTTTCTGTTATTAATTAAAAGTAACTGGATTAATCTTCAGTAGTTGCCATGTTCTTTGCATTTGTAGTAGAGATACATTGCTAAGCTATAATAAAGGAACCCTGGCTCAGAATATATAAACAACACAAGAGCTAGTGTTGAATTATTGAAAGCCATGATAATAAAGGTTATTTTATAGTCTACAATAATGTGCTCATACTGTTTCGTTACTAGCTCTGATTTGTCACTTATTGGGTGGGAAAAGTTTAAATAACCTTGTTCACATTTTTTTAACTCCTGTGTAGTATTTTATTGGTATTTACTAAGCAGAGCTTGGTCTGGCACAAAGGTGGTGTACCCAGTAAAGATTGAATTCACTACAGTAATAAGAGTCTACAAGACTAGCTTACTAACAGCTACCCCATGGTGAGGTGCTTCTCGGGTATCATTGCCTTATTTTAAAGAGGGTTTTATTACAAAATTGTTAATGATTTTCACAATTGTCTTCTAAATAATAATCATAGGGGTATATATGAACTGTCACACTTATAATAGCAACCATCAGCCCCTCTTCCTTCCTACCCTCTTATTAAACTACCTAACTTTCTTTTCTCTCCCTCTCCCTTCCTACCCTCTTATTAAACTACCTTTCTTTTCTACCCTCCAAGCTACCTAACTTTCTTTTCTCTCCTCTCCACCATGTTTGTCACACTTATAGTATCAGTAGCACCTATCGGCCAAGCCTGTTGTACACTTATATTAACGATCAACGACAGGTCATGGACTAGTAGTACTTATAAAAGCAGTAAGATGCTATTTTCATGCTCATATTTACTGTTTTCTGTTCCAAAGATGCAGCATTTACATTTGCTAAAAATGATTTAAATAAGTAATTATGAAGAAGTTTATATCTTTTAGAACACCATTTGTTGGTTTGTGCCTTTCTCATTCGGTAAAGGAAGAAAGTTACCCAGCAAAACTAATTTTTATTTAAAAAATTCATTCAGTTTTCTAGCTCTGTAAATTTCTGCTGTCAAAAGCTTTCTTGCATATTAAAAGTAAATCTTGACTACAAGTTTTTTTTAACCTTTTTCAGTAACAAAACAACGAGATCCTGAAAATATGCAGCAAAGTTTACTATTTCAGGTAAGACTATAAAGTTTCTATTTTAGAATTCCTTTTTTTTACCTTTTGCCATAAAATACCATTTGCTTTTCTTTCTTAATTTAAGAAATAATTATGTATGATTGTTTTCATGGATACCAAACAACTAATTACAAAATGAAGAATCTTTGAGTTACTAAAGGAGGCAAATCTTGGATTTATATGCAATATTTGTTTTATCTTTATGGAACAATAAAATGTTTGCAAACAGACAATCCTTATATAATTTTTTTTCCAAACTTAGCTTCATGTATGAAGGCAGTGCAGATTGCAGCAATCTAATACACATTTTGGTCAGTATGGTTCTAAATACTGTAAGGGGGGAAAATATGATATCTCTACTGTTATATAAATAGACATTCACTTTATAAATGTGAAATTTTTTCATATATTAATTGCTTTATTTTGTGTATTAAATTTGTGTTGTATTTTGTCATGGGTGGCGATGAATGGCATAGTCTGTGTATCTTGTGTTGGTATATTAGCGACCATTTTGCATCATGAAAAAAAAGAGACCCCTTATGAATTATACACACGTACCAGGTGAAGATTGAATTCACTGGCAGTGACTTGCAAGATGCCAGAGAATGTCAATCTTATCCAATCTGACCAACCAATAAAATACAATCAGTATATTTGTCACCATTTCCTTTCTGTTTGCACTACTGAGAGGAAAAAAAAATCCCCTCCCCTCTTTCCATACAGATTGTACATTTGAAGATGAATGTAGAATAGTTTGGGAAAAATGTTGTAACAACAAAAGCAACTCATTCAATAATCTGAACAGCTCTTGGAACAAAATTGTTTTATTTTACAAAAAAAAAAAGTTTGGATGCATTTTTTTCTCTCTCTCTCTCCAGATTGATTATCCTGAGATTGCTGATGTGATCATCCCCCGACACAGATTTATGGCTGCTTATGAACAAAAAGTTGAACCACCTGACAGGAAGTGGCAGTATCTTTTATTTGCTGCAGAACCTTATGAAACTATTGCCTTCAAGGTAAGCTGTTGCTTTTGAAATTATTAGCTCTGTCATATATTGAAATTGTCACTTCTAAAAAGTGTATGAAAGTACTCTATATGCCGGACGCAGTGTAATATTTGCAAAGTCTCTTATATACTGGCATATTTACAATTTAATGCAAAGTACAAGATCTTATAAATTTTAGAGATTAAAAATGTAGCCACTTTCATCAATATAGTTGGCTACTAAGAAAAATATCAAATTGACATTAAAATCTTTACAACAAGCTGTTTTTGAAGTGGAAGGCTGCAGTTTTCATCTGTTCTGAGCAATGTGTCTTTCAGTTATCTTTCTTTGTCTTAATTACAAATTCTTAAAATATAACTGTCACTAAGTCTGAAAGTTATATCCATCTGATTTATATGTACCTTATATCGGTCAGTAGATACCATGCAGTAACTAGACCAATGTAAAGTTACTACCAATTGTTTTCCAGCTCCTCATCTTTTACGATGAGCGTGGGTTATATAGTTTAGTAGGAGAAGGTGTAGCAATATTTGTCTCTGCTTGACCATTCCCTCTCTAAGCTAAACTTGAAAGTGTTCACATTCTCTGCAGTGACCGTGGCCTCACTCAGACAGTTCCAGTCCGCTGTTTTCTCGGGCCAGTTTCAAGTTGCATTTGAAGTTTGTATCTGTGGCCTCTAGTGTTTGTTTGGGCAGATATATTTGATTAATTGAAAAAATTCCAATTACTTTTATTATATAATATTATTTTCTCTTCTTTTGCATTAGATGAATTTGTTGTAAAATTTGATTTTTCTATTTGTATATTAAATGCAAATGTTTGTTTTTTTTTGTTTTTTTTAATACCAGGTATTCTTTTTGTACTCAAGGGTTTGAAAGTATGATTCACTAAAACTTGTTTAAATGCTCTAAAGTATTTCTCTACTTTCTTTTCTTATGCAGGTGCCTAGTCGAGAGGTTGACAAAGATCCTAAAAAACTATGGACTTATTGGAATAGAGAAACAAAGCAGGTGAGAAATTCTTAGCCATTCTCTTATCAGACATCTGTTCTTCAAAGTTAACATTTTAGCATAACTCCATTATCTTAGATTCTCCCTCCTAATACAATAGACCTTTAGCCTTTTGAAGATGTGTGCATAAAAGTCATGCTGTATTGGCTGCAATTTTAAGCAGTAATAAAATTCATTATTTTTTCTATTCATGGTTCACTATCAACACTAAAGAAAATAATGCTTGCTTTCAAATGGTAGATATTAGTTGTTGATGGTGGCCTGTTCTGTGGTTGACCAAATTTGGTGTATTGGTACACTTGGTAGTACTAAATTCAACATACATTTTGGTTTTGTACATGTCTGCAGAGTATGAAAATGGCTGATGGATCTTTGGATTGCCCAGCTGAAGCGAGTAATCAAAGGTTTGATGAAGTTGGTCATCTAAGCATCAAGTGGATGATGGGGAGACCCAGCTCCAGATGTTGTTCTTGAGTTCCTCTCCTGCAAATGCAGGCGTGTTTGCCAGGCCCCAGATTGTACATGACTTGGAAATGGGCTAATGGTCATATATGCCTGTTATCTTCAAGACTGCTCCAATATGAAGCCAGAGGATGATGAGCATTCCAGTGATATTCTCTGTATAACATTATTTGGTGTTACTTGAAAAGTAAAATGAGCACAAAAGTTACCTACATTTTCTTGAAAACCTTTAAATAAAATCTATTTCTCTTTGTTTAGATGGTTTGTTTGGCCTTATACTAAACTGCCAGTCTAACGCCCCCTGGAAGATTGGTGTAACACAATCTTCCTACTCCCATTCTCCTCATTTAGCCACTATTAATGTTGATGTTACAAGATAAGCTA
>VCCN01006703.1:5316744-5333439 GCA_006491835.1 Architeuthis dux | reverse complement strand
AGATTAATATTCTAGTAATCAAGACTGATCTTTAATTATCACTTATGCCATTGAGCATCATGAATTCTGTAATAGCACTAATGAATGTCCTAACTTTAATGGGAATAAAATCAGAAAGATTGGACATAGATGACAAATGAATATTACTTGGTTATAAAAATCTTATTTTTTCATGCTTTTGGTCACTGGAAAGTATCTTGGGCATCTTCAAAGATTTACTTTTTGCTCTGGTTTAAAATCACTTTTTCTATCTTGTGGTGAATGCATAATAACAAGCCTAACTAAATCCCTATCTAGGATAGAACCTCAGATCTCCTGACCATCAGTGCTTTTCTCTACAGCTAAAATTAAGTAGAAACCATGTTACTATACTTTCATTGCTTTCAAAATGTACTTTTCATGGTGATAGGTAAATAATAGATTTTCATGGTTTTTGTATACCTTTTTAGGTGAAATGACTAATGTTTTGAGTAGACTGACAATATGAATGACTAAACAACTATTAGTTGTATTTTTTTTTTTTTTGTACCATGACTCAGTGCAGGGTTTTTTGGGTACCACAGATGATTTCATCATGGGTGTGTCAATGGCAAGATATCCTGATAGAGCCTATCCCTCTTCAGGCTGGTTTGGAATCAGAGTCGTCCATCTCCTAGACTGGTTGCCAACTACAGCTAGAGAGCCCATTCTGTCCTACTATTTACCCACAGCTGGGGGAAAATGTGTATTTATGGCTTTCCCAAGGGCAGTAGGGCGAAGTGAACACAAACTGTCTTGGCCAGTGCTTGAATTCTGTTCAATGATTCCATTCTCTGCACCTTTGCATAAAACTGTGAATCCAAGTTGCACTGCTGCCTTTTTTATTATTGCTGTGCTGTGTATTGTGCAATTTCATGTAAGAAATTAAATGATGGATAATTTTATATCCGACAGAATACGATAATTATAAAGACATTTATTAGTTGAGAACCTATATTTGCCCGACGCCGTTGTGAGCGACTGCTAAACGAGTGGCCTAAATCGTAAATATGAATAAAGAAACAAGCTCCGTGCCGGAATCGAACCCGCATCCACCCCGGAAGCAACCTTATATGCAGGTTCTGCTCTACCGATTGGCAAATATAGGTTCTCAACAAATAAATGTCTTTATAATTATCAATTTTATGTATACAACAAAAATACATTTTTTTATTCTTTACTAGATTAGTATTGATACAGAAAAATCTTTTTGTAAAATGTGAATTAATTTAATTCTGATTTCTTTCTTTTTTTTCTTTTTTTCTTCAGTTTTTCCTGCAGTTTGCCTTCAAGTTGGACCAGAAAGTTAACCAGCCTCCATCAATACCTCCCCCACCATCAAATCAGATTCCACGAAACATGCAGATACCACAACGCATGCCCCCACCTCCACCAGTGGCCCCTCCACCCTCATTGCAAGGCATGATGCCACCTCGGCCGCCACCACCTATGGGGCCACCCCCAGTTGCCCCACCACCTATACCTCCTCCTTCAAGTTTACCACCCCCTGGCCCGCCACCAGGAGCTCCACCACCTCCTCCTGTACCTCCTCCAGTTCCTATGCCGACAATACCCAACATCCCTCATCCAGCAGTACCCCCACCACCACCACCCCCTGCACCACCCATGCCAAACTAAGAATAGATAGATTCCATTTTCCAATTTCATATCTTTTTTACTTTAAATTTGGAAAGAAAAACATCTTAAAACATCGGGTCAAGATATAATAAATTCATTTGGAAATTTTATTCTTTTCGTTGTTTTTGAATTAGTTTTTTTATGACATCAGAAATATCTCCACATGTTTTAAGAAAATTTGACACCATATGAAATTAGTCAAATATTGAACGTTTTTTAAAAAGTTATAATTGCTATTTTCATTTTAACTACTACTCGCTTAAAGACTGTCTTTGCCGGCCATTAAGCTTGATGTCTAGACATTTCCAACTTAGATATTTTATATCTAAATCTAGATATTTTTATGCATTTTAGCTATAGGAAATCATTTTTTGATATATTTTTAATGAGGCTTAGATCCTTTTTTCTATTCACAATGTAATTACTACCCCTGGCAAAAATTATGGAATAAGCACCCAGCTTTTTTACTTCAAAGCAAATAAACAAATCACATATAACACAAAACAATTTTTAATAACTTAACATTTTGGCTTCATAAACATACCTCAAATAAATTATGTTAAAATATTTAAATTATTGGCAAATACTTTTTCCAGGTCAAGTAGTGGAAAGAATTATGGAATTACCTTGTAATTTGCATTTCTAAAACAAATAGCAGCACAAATCTAAATATGCAAATTAGTCTATAGTTAAAGGAGAGTACTTGCAGACTGTAACAAGCTGTTGGACTTATTGTTGAACTGAGCGAATTGAAAGGAAACCTGGCTTCAACAAGAGAGCTCTCAATTGAAATAATGGAAAGAATTATAAAACTCCTTTGTTATTTGTTCCCAGTCAGCTGTGTCTAAAAATTGGTGCAAGTATAAACAAAATGGTAAGGTTATAAAGGAAAAAATACAGGTAGACCCCAGAAGGCATCAGGATAGAAAACTCAAAGAAATATGCCTTGAAAATAGAAAATGCACAACAAAACAAATGGTCAGAAACAGGTGTCAGTGTTTGTGACAGAACTGTAAGAAATTGGCTGAATGACATGGAATTTACATACAAAAAAAGCACCAACACCTAAACAGAAGAAAACAAGGTTACAATGGAATGTGGATGGAAGTGATATTCAGTGATGAATCAGCATTGACCAAGGCGATGATGCTGCATTTTTTTGTCTGGTGCCATTCCAATGAAACATATAAATATGACTGCCTGAAGAAAACAAACAAATTTCCTGACTCAGTTTATGATATGGGGTTGCATGTTAGTTAAAGGACCAGGGCAGATGACAATCATTAACTCAACAGTCAATGCACTGGTGCACATTGAAATTTTGGACATTTTTCTCATTCCATCGATAGAAAATAAGTTTGGGGATGATAAAGTTATTTTTCAGGATGATAATGCATCTTGCCACAGAGCAAAGAGTGTTAAAGCTTTGTTTCGGGAAAACTCAATGATATAGCCAGCAAACAGTCTGGATCTTTTAAAAAATAGTCCATGAGAAGGCTCCATCCTACAAAGCTGCTCTGTTAACTGCTATTCGAGAAAGTTGGAACCAGCTTGATGAAGAATATTGTTTTTCATTAGTGATGTGCATGCCTCAAAGAATACAGGTCATCATAAAAGCCCGAGGAGGAGCAGCAAAATACTAATCATTGTTTTTGGGGGGTTTTTTGTTGCTGATTCCATAATTTTTTCATCTACTTGCATCTAGAAAAAATATGTCAATCATTTAAATATTTAATCTAATTTGTTTGAGGTATATTTCATGAAGCCAAAATGTTAAGCTCTGTGTGCTTATTTCATAATTTTTGCCAGGGTGTTGTATAAGGCTAAACTGGGCACTTATTTTCCTCCATTTTTATGGCGGTTTGGCTTACATGAATTATCTTTAGTTTTTGGGGGGTATTTTTTTGAATAACCGTATTTAGGCATAAATTCAAAACTTAATATTTCCCCAAAATGAAGGTCATAATCATTCAAAACATAAAAATAAAAATAAAAACTTATATTTTCACTTTACCGTTCTTAAAATTTTGGTGTTTTTTATATTTTGATATAGCATGCAGTGAATGAAGGCTTAATATGTAGTGTATTTTTAGATAATATCCTGGAACATCTAGATATTTTTGGATATTTTTTGCCTCAATTTTGGATAATCTTTAGATAATTTTCTGAAACAATTTTTGCCTCAATATTGGCTATAAAAATTTCCCAAAAGTTGGCAATGCTGCTCGATTGGTTTTGACTTAGTCATCCTGTTATCATGTGTTAGTGACAGTGTTTCTGCGATTTCTGAATATTTACTTTATTCATTAAATAATTTTGCAATACTTACAACTCAAAATGGCATCAACTGATACAGAATTAAAAGAGAGCGTGTGAACCTGGCACAGAAATTAAAGTTAATTGAAAAATTGTCCCTTACTATGAACATTTTTCTTTCGGCATTAACGGACACTCATTCGCCCCTATTAGTCTGTTAAAACGAGGGTTTACTGTATATCAATTTCATTGGATTTTCATCATTATTTAGATGGAATTGTAGTTTTTAATAATGTTTCAAGTATAATTTGATAAAAGGGAGCTTCCATCTTAAATTAATGGTGTATGTAGTGATTCAGTTGTAATGCTGAAAATATTGACAGTTTCAACAAAATATACGTGACGTGACCAATGTCTTTTGGCTGCATGCCATATAGGGAGTGATCAATGAATAAGTTACTTCTCTCGCATTTTGTTGGGCAGTTATCACTAAAAATGTCTGAATTTTCTAAAAAAAACAAGCTTGAATGCCGCCGGACGCAAACTAAGGGATCAATTTAGCATAAATTTATATTGCAAATTGACCCCCCCCCCACACACACACACACTAAAAACCCATTATGGGGGTAATTTTTAAAAAAAACGTTTTTGTTAGACAGCAAGGAGTAAATGCTTAAATTTTCAACCCTCTAGCTCCATTGGTGTGGCCTGTATGCGTGATACATACATAGCCTGCCAGTCAGACAGACCAGCTTAAAAACTGAAGAAACCTGTCGACAGTTTTAGTTGACGATTTCTAATTATAAGATTGTAGTTTCATAACTCATTCCGATAAATGATGCATTGTTCTCATTTGACTTGCTTTCATTTTTTCATTGATCTGTTGTCAAAATAAGTTATACAGTAAACCATCGCTATAACGAATTTCAGCTTAAACAAACTTGTGTATCCATCAGAACTGACATTGGATTTACCGAACAAAATGCAATAATTGCGGTGAATAAGTGGAGATAAGGTCTAAAATAGAATATGGGGCAACCAAACGATGTTTGTTAAATGTGGCAGACTACGAAACTTATTGACTGAATGAGGGGGAACCATCGGGTATAACAACTTTCGGCTTTAACAACCACCCCAACTAGCTTGTGAATGCTGGTTTACAGTATTTAGATTTTCTTGTTTACAGGTATTGAATGGAGATCACATAACAACTATATTTTCTTTGAATACTTCCATCACTCTCAATACACTAATGTATCCTTAAGTGGTTAATTGCTAAACTTAGCTTCATCATCATAAGCCTTTAAAGTTCATTAAACTAGCATTCCAAGGGAAATTATGAATCACCGCCACCCATGTTTCTTTTTACCTCGTAAATTAAGCAGTGGTGGTGGTAAAATTAAGGTTTGAACCATAAATTCATGATTTAACAAAAACAAAAAACAACTGTGAATGTGGCCAGGCACAAACTAAGGGATCAATTTAGGATAAACTTACTTAAAAATTGAACCCCCCACAAAAACCTAGTTAGGGGTGAATTTTCAAAAAACAAAAAAAAACATTTTCCCTACTCGTTGGGGGAAGTGTATGTGTGTGCAAAATTTGAAGTTTCTACTATGAACGGTTAGTGCTGGCAAAGTCTAGATACATATAAATGTCATAACCTAAACCCAGCAACAGTATTCAAACTGGTTTGTTGTGGGTAGCAGTGATTAATAATACATAAATAAACAACCAAATTTTGATTACATCTGTTAAAAAAAGGTTTGTAAGATTTTCAAAAATGACATCCCTTTTCTTTGTTGGACTCCAAATAAATAAGCAAATAATCAAATTTTGATTACATCCGTTAAAAACTCTTGTTTTACTCCTAGCTTTGAAAAAATGATGTCTGTTTTCTTTGATTATCAAACTCCAAATAAATAATAGATAAGTAAGCAAATAATCACATTATTTGTTAAAAACCATTGTTTGTGAAATCGGTGATCCTTACAAAGCCACAGTAATGGGGCATCCAGGGAGTATTGAACTCCTTATACTAGTGAATTGGTCTCTGAAACAAGTGTTTTCAGTGCTCAGTGGCAGTTGTGCTATATCCTATGGGAGGGCATAATTATTAATTAACAGGCATTATAGGCAAGAGGAAATTTTGCACCTCTTCATCCCTGTGCCTGGGGGCAACTGTCCCCTCTCGCCCCCTCTTGTTATACCTCTGAAATTGGCTTAGTGTGGCTCAATGCCATAGAGTTTGGGCACTCAATTCTATGGAACCAGTGACTGAAGAAATGGCACAGATTCATTTCATTCTGATAATCTTTATTTATTAGTAATCCTTACATTTGTGAAATTGATGATCATTACAAAGTACATTTTCAAATAGTGATATAGAAAATCTAAAATATGCCAACATTAAAATGTAACAACTTTTTCAAGCTTTTAAAAAGTTATCTTTCTAGTCAAATATTTGTTGGACAAGGCCTATCTTATATTTATTTTTGTACAAATCTCTTCTTTTTAAAAAAAAGAAAGAATGTGGCATCAAACCAAAGCAGTGTGTGTGTATTAAGTGAGAGGTGTCACACCATCTCTCTGTCATGCTATAGAAGCCACCTAAACATTGGTGCAGCCTCAATTCAATGAGGAAGATTTTGATATAAAAATTATTTGTTTAGTGAGGTTCAGAAAGAAATGACCTCCAAGTTTAGCCTATGTGAGAAGTCAATTTTTTTTATTGATTCTCCATGCGGAATATTAGGTTGATAGGCCTTGTAGTTTTAGCCGAGAAGAGGCACAGACAAAGGTCTCAAATATTAGTATAGATAGATAATGTGGCAGTGGCTTAAACTCAAATCTTATCTACTATAAAAGGGTCACCGTTGTTGTATAATATTCATCTTTGAGCTTAAATATCCACTGTTTTGAGGTCTTGTTAAATTTTATTGCAGTAAGATACAATACTTTAGTTCCCATAGGTAGTAATAAACTTCTCGCTTCTTTACCCCCTTTGTAAGCAGTGAAACCTCAAAACAGGAAAGGAGTTATAAAACTCAATAACTTGTTAAAGCAAACAAATCAACAACTTTTATTGGTGTTAGGAGACACCAGAGGAGAAATGTACAAACATTTGTGATGGTGTTTTAGAAACTGTCAACATAGGTTTCTTCAGTTTTTAAGTGAATCTGGCTGGCTATCTATGTATGTATGTATTGCACATACAGGCCTCACCATTGGAGCTAGAGTGCTGAAAATTTAAGCATTTACTCCTTATTATGTCTAGAAAAAATGTTTTATTGTTTTTTTAAAAATAGGTTTTAGGGTTCAATTTACAATTTAAGTTTATGCTAAATTTGTCTTTTTGTTTGTGCCTGGCTGCATTCCCACTAAGTGTGAGTGCAGCCATTGTTTTTTTTTAAATTTCAGACTTTTTAGTTATCACCGCCCAACAAAAGCAAGAGAAATAACTTATTCATTGATTTACCCCTTTTTCCAATTGCTCACCCCGAACACAGCATGCTATCAAAAGATGGTTTTTATTGAATGACTAACCTGACCTGTATTTTATATCAATGGAAAGAGTTCATACAATCTTTTCCGTTTGAATTTCTCTTCATAAAATAAATTGAATGAATGGCTTGGCTTTGTGAACAAAGATTTTTGTGAAGAGTATTCCACAGCAATAGGAGCATAGATGGCAGGGCCTGTATGCAGAATAACCCTCCAGCTTGAGCAGTGAAGTTTTAAGGTGAGTCAATTGAAATGTTCCTCAGATTGAAATAACTTTGTGAATGATAAAAGGTACAAGTTCATACACAATATGCAACATATCTGTAAATTCAAGAGGATTCAAGTTGAAATGTCCTTGCTAGTGAGGAACACATACACAAAAAACAAAAGGAAAACTAACACTCTTTAAGCAACTTTTTCGTAATTTATTTAAATGTTATCTTCATTTTCCTATGACCTACAAATCATACTACAAAGGATATATTTACCTGGTACAGGATTTCCCTGTCACCCCCCAAAGTATTGTCCAGTTCCAGGAGGCCATCTGCCCAGGCTGCACCTCCCCATTGCTAGTGAGAGGTAGGGTCAGGGTCAATCCCTGATGCCAAAAGGAAGTGCAGAGGGAACTGGACAATTTGTGTCCCTACCTACGCATATGGGTCCCCACAATGAGATTTTAGTTTTGAGGCAAAGTTGAAGAGATTTTACCTATGGTAACAGAGGTGCATCATTTCACCATGCAAAATCAACTGTTGATCTTTCTATTCATAGGAAAGTTGTGAATGTAGTAGTAGTAGGCTTTGCAGAAATAGCCTCTAGCTCCTGAAATGTGTTTGTTTATAATTGTTTTTGCTAGTGTGGGCTTATTTTGGCAGCTAGCTTGTTAAAATTTTGTGAGAACATATCTCTGTGTTTACTCTACATACTGTGTAAATTTTGTGTTTGAAATTGTAATGTAAATTACATAAAACCTTATCTTTGTTACTACTGAACTGAAAAACTTTACAAGCAATAAGAATTGAATTAAGGTTCATTTTAACCACTACAAGGTAAGAGACTCAAGCAGACAAAGTTTTAGCAAAGATAGACAATAAAATTACTGTACTGCTCTCACAGAGTTATTGATGTATATATTCATAGCATCAAATCAATCTTCATTAAATCCTACATCTAAATCTAAAATCAACCATATATTGATATCTAATCCTTCTTATGATTTTTTTCTTCTAATATATTCTTCATTGACATACTCTGCCTTACTCTTTCATGACCACTCTTTCCCGCAATGTGACTGAAGAAAATTCAGACAAATATTTTCTAATTAATTGAAAAACTGAAAAACTAAAGGTAATGCTCCTAGATCAGAATACTGCACGAGCATCACCTCTCCCAAACTGAAAAAAACTAAATAAATAAAGGGAGAAAGCATAACATTTGCACATTTCCTATGATGGTCCGAAAGCATGACCTTGTGCCAGACTGTAGCAACTATAATAATAATGACAATACTGTCACAAAAATACTGCTAGTGCTACTACTATTATTATTTGTACAGAATGAAGATAGAGTTACTACAATGATGATATTGTTAAATGAAATGATCATGATAACAAAACAAAAAATAATAGTTGCACAAAACAATTTGTTATCCCGCTGAAGTTCTAACGTGAAATACTGGTGCTTGGGCCGTCTGCAGACAACTATCAGTTCGCCCAGCAGTCCCACGGCACAAACAAGCTGCCATGGGCGTCGTGACTACAACATCATGTCGAACCGAAGATCGCGGATAATCTTTGCACGACAACAAGTGACAAAAATGAACGATTTGTCGCGGTTTGGTCGTCGTTTCCGTTGTCCCAACGCCCCCTTTTCCTGCCTTCTCCTATGTGATTGAGCCATGGTGCGTGTATTTAGGTGTTTCGGTTTCAAATCGCAGGTGGTGTTGCCTGTAGTCGAAGAACCGATCGCCGTGTGTACTTCGACCAATTCCGTTTATGTTGCAACGTCGGCTGGATCCTTGGAAGTTTTTCGATTACAGAAAGGAAAGGGATGGAAAAATGTTTGTACAATCAACACAGAAGGACTGGCCCAACAGCTGGCATACAGTGAGAAAGGTTAGAGATACCTTTTTATTAATTCATTGCAGTCATCCATTTACCAATAATGATATAAAATTTAAATGTGTTTCCTTCTTCTCTCGCCTATTTATAAAATGTTGTTGTTACATGGTGGCCCACTCTTATTGATTAATTTTTAGCTATTGGGTTGAATCCCTTTTTTTCTGAATAGAATGAAATAATACTAATAATGTTGTAAATATTGAAAGTTTAATTCTTTTTTTTTTTTTTTTTTTACTTTAAAATTTCGTTTTGGGGAAAAAATAAAATTAATTTTCATCTATTTCTTTCTTTTCATTATTCATTGTTTATTTTTTGTTCAACCTATAACTAAAATATTTGAAAAAAAACAAACAATAACAAGAGATAGCAGTTCTTTATCGGTTTTTGTTTCAAGGAAAAACTAATTCAGATAAAAGCAAAAATAAGGAAGAAAAACTAACTCCCACTTTTATTGTCTATGTCTGCACAAAACACCTTTCAATGAATGAGAATGAATGAATAAGCTATTATTGGAGAATTGTCATTAATAAATGATGGCTTATCACATGTTTCAGCGAAAAAGTGTTTTGTTCAATATAGATAATTTAATTTCATTTTAATGACTTATTTTAACCCTCAAATTTTGCAACCAATCTTTCGTTATTTTGAAAACTCGTTTTTTTTGTGTTGTGGATTCACGGAGATATTGTCAAAAGTTTGTAAAAAGCCATCAAGGATATGAGACGAAGCAAACAACAATAATATGATATATTTTTTGTTTTGGTTTAATCTCGGTTACTCTGTCATTCAGCATCTTTTTAAATATGAAATAAATAGACCTTTTATGTCTGATTATTTGTTTACTCTAGTCTGAGGGTGCTGCCTTTTTGTTTTTAATAATTCAGATGTGTTACTGTTTTGGTTGGGTTATTAAGGGGAATCACAACAACAGGTGGATGTGATCACAAAAAATACATAAATAAACTTAAGATTAATCAAAACTCAAACCAAACACCAAAGGAAAAACTAAATAAATAGCATTTTTCTATCATTTTTGTTGTTGTAGTAGTCACATTACTGATTCCATCATTCATTAATAAAAGCCCTCCTTTTCCCCATTATTAATCGTAGTAGTAGTAAACACTTAAGTTGCTCCCTAAAAAGATTTACAACAGTAACACCAAATAACCGTTTTTTTGTTTTGTTTTAATGTCATTATTTTCGTTTATTTTCACCAGAATTACATTGATTTCTAAAAATAAAAGTTGTAGATTTCTCAAAAGGTGAAGTATTAAACAAATTAAAAAAGAACCATCATGGGAGATTTTTTTTAATCAAAATAAATAAATCATTTAGTTGTTCAAACACTACATCACCATCATTCTAACTCCTAACATTCAATTAATAGACGATACTTAATCAAAAGACGAAGTCAATAAAAATATCAAAACCTAAAAAGGGAAAAATACGGAGTGCATTTCTTAACAAAATCATTATCAATCAATCCAAATAAATACTTCTAAAGCCATGAACCCTAATTATTATTCGAGTTCCCAACTGACCAATGATTTGCAAAGAAATTAATTTTATTTGTACATCTAAAACACTCTTCATGACTAACTTTTAATTTAATTTAAAACCTATGTATTTATCTTTATTATTTAAAGAGAATAATAGCCCCACCCCCATTTCTCTGTCTTAGTGTCTTATTCGATTGATTGACAACCCTGTATCACAAATATTGTCCAGTCGTCCACCAACGAATAAACAGAATGGATTTTTAAAAAATCTTTATTTTTCGGTTGAATAAAGAATGTCTTGATTATTTTCTTCTGGTGATTATTATTTTAAAATAGCTTGAAAATGTTGAGCGTGAACCTATGAAATAAAAATAGATGGACAGAGATCTTGTTTTTAAGAGTGCTACTATCTCCCCTCACATTTCACAAACATAATATTTTGAATCGTTTACATTTACGATTTTTGCTGTCAACAAAGGATTCGGATTGAAAGTCATCTTGAGGTATTTATTGCCAATCCGCATGAAATTACACTCGCATATTAGTCGTTATTGTCCAAAGAAATGAACATTTCGAAGTGAAATTTGGGCAGAAGCCCAGACCCGCGTGTTGACTCCCAGCTGTAAGGGAGAGCACCAATTATAGGGGCACCCATCCTCGTGACTTGGAAACGAAATTTCATTTCAATTTAAACAATTCGTTGTCGCTGACCCGGCAATTTGAAGAATTATTTTTATTGTTTTTTTATTTGTCCAGTCATTCGACTACATTTTTTTAGGTTCGAATTATATTACTTAAACTAGCATAGTAACTCTCAAAAATGACGGGATTTACATATAGATCGGCACTTCTGCCCAGAATTAGGGTATCTGTGCACTCTGCCTAGGATTAAAGTGTCACTCCCCGGCCCTCTGCCTAGGATCAGTGTAGTATCTGTGCGCTCTGCGGAAGATCAATGCAATGTCACTGGTTATATAAACAACTAATTAGACAATAACATTGAATGTGGAACAATTTAAAAGTCTCAGTTTTTGCCATATGTGTAGTACTAAATAAAAAATTCACTAATTGCCTGGCAGAGTGAATAGAAACAAAATTGCTTCAAAATGCTTATTCTCAGCTTCAGATATTTCTCCCTGCTCTTGAAGTCTACTAAATTAGTCAGTATAATTATTAATAAATAATACTGAACAACAAAATGTCAATATATCTTGTAAAAAAAATCTCATTTTCCAAATTTGATTATAGAAATTTCATTTTAATTTGTTCCTTTTACAGAAAACTACCTGGCGACACTGGAGGTGAAGCAGTATCGCCAACAGAGTCTCACCTACATTAAAACCTACCTTGATCTGAACAAGTGGGACAACAAAAAGGAATTTCTTACAAGTCTCCGTTTGGCAGAAAAGACACCTGTCATTCTGCCTGATCAACCTGTATTGGAGGTGATTGAAGTATTGACCACCGAGAGGGCGAGCAGCATTTGTGTTTGTTCCCACACAGGTTCCCTGGCCATAGCCTGTTACAAGAAGATCAACATATACTTGGTTCAGGAGAAATACTCTGCTGAATGCTCCCGCTCCTACAAGGACATTGTCCACAGCCTGGTCATTGATTGGGGCCATGAGATTCGAAGGGTCATCATCAATGAAAGTTACATTGCTGTCTTCTCCCACCGTTATGCACATGTCTTCAAACTTAACTTCCACAATGGGAATCGGAAATCCTTACAAATGAACAAGTCAGCTTCCCTGATGGTTGCCAGTACCTCCTCCTCACAATCGAACCAGCAACAACCCATTGATATTTCACTCCTTCCTAGTGGACAGATTGCATTCGAGGCTGGTTGCTTGTCTAATTCCGCATCTACTTCATCTTTCATAGCTGGAGGAAGCAGAAAACCACCCCCTGCAGACAGTGGTGCCTTGGTCAATATTCAGAACGATGAAAACTATGTCCAGTGGGTGTTCAGCAGTGACCATCATGGTAGTCGAGCCAAACGTAGGAGTTTTGGCCAAGGCACTCGTCACTTGGCTCAGATATCAGGGTTGGCAAACATGCCGGCCCCCATCTACCTCCCTAAGCTCCATGGTAACAGTGGAATCAATGGCTCTTCTAAGTCTTTACCCAAAGTAATTGTCCATGTCAAAGGTTAGCGTTTCATTTTCTCAATGATTTGTTTGTTTAATTAATCTCATAACACTCATTGTTATCAGTAATTACCGTATTTGCTGGCCTATAAGATGCACAGTTTACAAAGGTATTTGGGACTTGCTCACTGCAACTCATCCAAGTTGCATAGCTGTCTATTTCACGCTTCAGTAGATGTCCCTCTAGTCATAATATCAGAGCATTGGACTCAGTGTAATATTTGCAGAGATATTTAAAATTTAAATGTGTGTCTTATATGTCGGCAAATATGGTAAGTTTGATTCTGATGCCTTATTATTGTGCTTATTTTCCCTTTTAGATAAGAATATATTCAAGAATGGAAAAGTCAAAGCTGATACACTGCTGTTTAAAATAGCCAAGTCAGCAATCCCATGGGAACACCTTCAATTATTATGTATATACTCAGGTAAGAATCAATTTAGTTGTTCACCACTTCATAAAATCTTTAGTAAGCTAACCTTTTGGAATTCTTTTGTGAAAATGATACAAAATATGCAAGAAACTCGGATTTTGGAAAATAGTTTCCGATTTTCATTTGTATTTGGTTGACAATTGGGGTCTTTTTTGTTAGTCCCCACCACCCTAAATAATTATAGCTATTACAACTAACCGTATTTTTGTTTGCTAAATAAATGTAAATAAAAAGAAGTTAAAAGCCCCGAAAACAAACCAGCCGGCCTAGTTCCCTTTGGAAAGGCATGAATCCAACTCTCCGTGTGCTCAGTTCCATCGCCAGTCATGTTGTTCATAGTGTTGTTACTGAAACACCATAGGCGTAGACAGAGAAAAAAAGTGGGTGAGTGAATATTGGGGCAGTTCACTCTACTATAGAATCAATTGCTTGCTCAGGCAATGGCAGCACAATGTATGCTATATCCATTTTCAGCCTTAGCAGATGAATGCCAATGTGTATAAAGTATGGATTTGTTGGTACAGTGGAAGTTGCTTATATTGTGATCACTTTGGGACAGTCTTTGAGATAACAATAACCCGGCTGATATCATTAAGCAATGGATATAAAAATTAGAACAATTTACATTCATTGTTATAATAAACAATCGTTGTTATAAACAACTTTATATTATAGAAAATTAATATAAAATCAATGATTTTTAATTCAATTTAAATAAAGTGTTTGGGACCAATTGATTTTGATAACAATAACAGTTTAACATTATGTATGATTATAATGGCCTCCTCTGTATTTTGAAATAATATTTAGATAAAAAGGGGGTTATTTAACGTTAATCATTTAAAGGATGCTGTGAATATACATATATTCCGTGATTGTGTTGTATCGTAGATTCTTTGTCTCTATTATGTTGATTCAGATTCCTAAAATCGAGACTTGAATTGTTTTCTTGTAAAACAGACTACAGTTGGGTAGTAAACAGAAATGAAGTAGGGAGAAAGTATACTGATTGGACCAATCCACTCAGAGCATCACATATAACACAGACAAATCCATATTTTATACACAGGGTTGCTCTGTTGTATTGTTAGTATTAATTGTCTTCTAGCTATCAAACACATTGAGAGTTTTAGTTTTGTTTTCTGATGCATTCATAAAACACAACATGTTAATGGATTATTTTTGTTTGTTTATGTCTCCAGCTGAAGGGCAGGAATCCCCAAACAATGCAGACTCTGACTTTCCTCTGCAGTCAGCAAAATTTAATTCAAAGATGGAGATGTTCTGCTATCTGGGCAATTCCCATGAGGGCTGCCTTTATTCCCTGTCTCCCCCAGCAGTCCAAAGGTTATCAGCATACAGGTACACCTCACCAGCCCTTCAGGTAACTTTCTTGTTCTTTTTTCACTTCACTTCATGTCTTAAAACCTTTTTTTGTACACTTTAATGCATGCAGTTGCCAAACATAGAAAGCAGTTTTGACTTATAAAGAATATAATAAAATGTTGTTAGAAATATCATCTTTGAATTTCAAAGTTTCATAATATACATCTGTACATTCTCTCAATCCAGATTGTCATAAAATCTTTACTTTTTGAAGCTTGTTGTTAGTTGCCTCTATTGAACAATGTTACTACTACTACTACTACTACTACAATAACAATAACAATAATAATAATAATAATAACAACAATAAGACAAATGGTTTACAAGGGTATTTGGAGGAATAGCGCTCACGGCAACTCATACAAGCCCAATAACTGTCCATATCGAGCTTCGGTAGATGTCCCCCTAGTCATAATACCAGTGCAATGGATGTAGTATAACATTTGCATCGTTTTTTTCTCAAGCTAAATGTCTGTCTTATATACCAGCATATGTGGTATCTCAGAATTTTATGATTATATTTGTCATAGAGTTTGTGTTTTAAAAAGAAAAGTTACAGAATTCTTTGACTAGTTGGGGACTGTTGGATTATGTTACTAAACAAAAAAGTTATCTTTCTATTTATTGTCAAAATATTGAAATTATTTTGATAAGGAGTTTAATTTCTTTTGTATTTTAATTTAATATTATAACTATAATAGCCCTATTCTGCCTGCCAGTAATGCTTGCATTAATTCCCGACCGTTGGCACAACATACAGATTGAGTACCAAAACTTGGTCAAATTTTCAAAATTTGGTGGTTAATGATCCAATTTTTTGTCTCTACCTCTAGAGATATTTACTTTGTTAGTGTGGAAAATGACTAAAGCTAAATGCCAGAGGGCAACATTTTTTAAATTCTTTACTTTTCTTTCCTTCTCCAACTGTTTAACTGTTATATTATAGAAGTTATTTCTTCAATTTTTATTATTATTATTATTGGATGAAGTAATTGTAATGTAACACACTATTTAAATTTGACTAGTTTTTACCTTCATCTTCAGTTGTTTTTATATACAACCTTCAATTCGGGTCGTTGTTTCTACGGCAACGAATAACAGTGTGATCGGATAATAAAGAATAAGCCTTTGGTGAGAATCGAACTCACACCCTCATTGCCGGAGGGAGCCTAGTTTATGCCTAGCTGCTTTTACCAATTGTCCACAGAGACTTCATGGATTAGCAGAAGCTGATTATCATTTTTAAACTCACTCCTTACATCCGACTCTTAAGGGCACTATATATTTGTTGTTTTCATGTATGAGAACTAGTAATCCTAATAAATCAATCTTTATTATTATTATTGATGAAGTAATTGTAACACATTATTGGATGAAGTAATTGTAACACATTATTTTAATTGAATTTGACTAGTTTTTACCTTCATCTTAATTTCAGTTGTGTTTTTTGACTGAAATTAAGATGAAGGTAAAAACTAGTCAAATTCAATTAAAATAAAATTATTTCTTATTTTATAGGCCATTTTTGTATATGTTATTCTCCCAATTCCAGGTTGTCATCAGTCCAACCATGTTGTTTGTTGTCACTAAAGCTGGTATTGAGACATACACATCACGAGCTGCCACATTTGCTTTTTTCAGGAGAAATACTTTTGACAACATCGAGCGGGTAATCCAATTTGCATATTTC
>VCCN01006703.1:5281755-5316734 GCA_006491835.1 Architeuthis dux | reverse complement strand
CCTCTTTCGACTGCATTTCTTTTTTTTAGCTTATCTTTAAAATGAAAAGTCTTTGCATTTTTATTCTTTAACTCATCACACCCAATAAAGGGTGCAAATCCAACAATATTTCATCTATAAACATAAAGACCAGTGTCACAAAATTTGTTGGTATGTTTGTATATATGTTTGTGTGTTCATGTCAAAGAGTCAGGATGGACACATGTTTTACTCTCTTCCTCTCTTTAAAACTGATTAAAGAGAGTAAAACTTATGTGACTGACTACCGAAGATTTGTGTTTGTGTGTAAATGTAGCAGGGAAAAGCTCCAATTGGCTTTCGTTTGAACTTTAGGCACCAACTGAGTTAAAACGTTCGAAAGAGTTAGATAAAGATTTTATAATATTTTATTTTTGGAAACAATATTTTAAAAATTAATTATTTAAAAAAATATTTCTTAAAAATCGATTCAATTCTTTGATAATTTAAAAAAATATTAATGTGAATTCACTAAAATATTTTATGTAATAAATTCATTATTGTAAATACTAAATCTACAACCCTCATCGGACTAATTTTTGAAAATAAAGAAAAACCAAGTGAAGGGGTAGTATGTTTGAGATTTAAAAAAAGATTGTTGTTTTTTAAGTTCAATACAATATGAAAGAAAAGACCATTCGGTATCACAAGTTGTCTACTTTTGATTTTCGGGATTTTGATTTTCGGGATTTTAATCTTTAGGTCTTATGGTATTCGAGCTAGTGTAATTCAGGATTATGAACGAAACCCATTTATAAATCCTACTCATGATATCACGGGTCACATAAACTACCGGTACAATTGCCACTTTCTGGGCATTTATATTGTTCAATGTTTTTGTGACAACGGTGCCAACCACGGGACCTCTGCCCAACCGCAGCGGAAGAGACTTTGTGTAGCAGTACTGTTAGAACATCCGGGCTTCCCGCTCATATTTTGCTGCGCCAGACACTTCGCATACAGGCACTTGAATCATTTCTTAGCATGATATAAGTGGCCGATTATGAGGAGTGGAAACAATTTGCTTTTGGCTGCGGTTAGAAGAACGTCATTGGTGTAGAGTGGTTTGAGAGAAAACGGTGTGTTTTCCGGTGTCGTGCTGAAAGAAGTTCCTTCGAAGAGGTGTCCTGTGAAAGAGACTTTGTGCCTTGCGGTCGTTCCGTTTTTACCTTTACATTAAAATTATTGCAGTTGTATGAACAACATGATCTGAATATTTCTACTTTCATCTTGATGTAAATAATATAACATTTATAGGTTTCATCTTTTGTATCATGCCTCTTCACAAGTCATAAAAATATTTATCACAGCTTCTTTTTTTTTTTGCTCTTTGTTATAGACAATTCCTCCTGTCGACCTTGAACCTTGTCTATGTGGGATACAGCCATTTTTAGGTGCAGTTGAAGTTTCTGTGATAGATTCACCTCTTGGTACTATTATGGAGTCACATGTTATCTTGCTGTCTAAGGTCACAGAATCCACGTTAGTAAAATTATTTTATATCTTTTTATTAATTTTTTTCATATTCATGAAATTAGTCTGCAAAAACATAAGAAGTCCTATTGTTTACTATATTTTTCTTTGGTTTCAGATCTTAATTTATGATGTCTTAGGTTTAGTGAATGAATTGAATTTGTTGAATTAACTGTTTATCAATAACAATATCTCTTTCTCTCTCTCATACATATACAGACACAACTATATATATATATAAAGAAGATAATTGTTATTCAGAGAAACATACTTGTTTTTAAATATTAAGAACATTTATCTGTTGCTATAATATTTATTTCATTTGATGGCATTAGTGCAAAGTGAACGTAAGCAGGCTTGGCCAAAACTCAAAGTCTGTTTCGCCAATTTTGTTTTCCGTGCCAGTAACTGTTATGCTACTCGGCACCTCATTATTTAGTATCATGTGTAAAATGTATCTATTGTTATTGTAATCCTGATAGCAGCTTCTCTTACTCAGTTTATTCAGGAATGTTGGATGTAGAATAGAGACAATGGATGAGGTTTCTTTATTTAAAATCATCTGGGTTGAACAAGCTTTATTTAAAAATCATCTGACCCCTTCCAACAGTGAGGATTGTATTGGCCATCGGTTTCTGTTGTATGTACCAGCTTAGTGATCCTTGCAAGTTTCAAATCTGGTCGAGACCAGGATTTTATTCTTACAAGTTTTTATGTCCACCCTCTTGGCAGGATGCAAGTCCACCGAAGGGATACCCTAATAGAGTGTACTCAATTAGCTGCAGAGTGCAGAGTTTTCTGCACTCTTCGCTCATACCGGGAATCGAACCCAGGACCTTCTGCGTGTGAGGCAGACATGCTAACCATTACACCATCTGAGCGGACTTGATTTATATATGCTGATACTTTTACAGGGTCTCCATAAAATCCCTATTTATTTTTGTCATTAAAATAGACTTTATGGACACCTGTATGATCACAAAGGATAAACTCTCCCTTGTAATGATATGGTTTGTGTGCTAGTCTAAATAATTAATGATTCTCTATTTATTCTTTACTGGATACTCTCTCAAAATTGTATAACTTTCTGAAACCAGTGATACCTTATTTGAAAATTGTAGTATAAATAAAGAAGAAATTAGGTTTTACTTTAATTTTTGAGTTCTTTATATTAGTAAAAACTAAATGTTACATTTCTTTGTCTCATTATAGAGGTTAACTACGTTGTTTTGTTTTAATATCCCTAGTAACACAATGTGGAGTCTGTATGCCTTAGAGCCGTACACTGCAATGGACACGTACAAGGACCTGGTAAGTCTTTTTATTTGTAAGTTTGTTAATCGTAATTATTTATACTGCTTGAGTGTTAAAGATTCCAAACTATTTTTGAAAATATTTTCAATGATTTAATTTTAAAGCTAGGGTTTTCTCATTAAGTTGATGTCATGCTTAGAACAGTAGTTTATGTGTACATAGATAAATCAATAAGTCTGTAGCCTAATGATGGAAAAGAAATTTATTTTGCTGTGATTTTGTTTGATGTAAATTTTGGTATAAATGTTAATATAATGTAGTTTTCATTTTTGTCTATCATCCGAACTTGTTCAGAAAAGTATGACATTTCCTCTGTTATTTTCTATAGTTTTGAGAAGGGTCATTAACATTCAAATAGTTCTTCGGATGATTGAACTCCTTCTTGTTGTTTGTGTTGTTAACACAGCATTTCGGCTGAACCATTCTTCGGCCTTCTTCAGGTGTAATGTCTGAATGTGATGGGGTAAACAGAAGTCTTTTAATTTCAATACCCTATCACATTCGGATATTACACCTAGGAAGGCCGAAGAATGGATCAGCTGAAACATTGTGTTAACAACACAAACAACAAGGAGTTCAATCGTCCGAAGAACTATTTGAATTTCCTCTATTGTTGAAATCTGCTGTGTGCATAGTAAAATAGAAAAGCTAGAAAGAACAACTTACCTTTTTACTACCATCATGTTTTTAGTATTAGGTTGTTGTATGCAAATTTACTTGATATTTCCTGTTCCACCCTGTATTTCAACATGATGATGGTAATTATCTAATTCATCATGTTGTCAGCTGGTATTATTCATTTTTCTTTCCCACCATTGGTCAAAGTATCAAGAACTAATCAACCTTGTGGTTCCATACTTCATGATGATGCAAAATTGAGATGGATAGAAAATAAGTACTCTATTAGTTTTGTTTAGCAAATCTCTTTCTGAAAGATTGCCTTAAACATTTGACCATTTTTTTTAATAGGAAAAATATTCATAAATGCAATTCCATTAAAAATACCCATTTGAAGTTTTTTTGTTTATTTTCCCAGCACTTTTGGCATCTATAAATCTACCTGTTCTTGAAAAAAAAATGCTTCTGATGTACTTTTTGTGCTTATGTGGATTTGAGTATATTGCAACTAATTCTTCCATTTATCCATCTGTTAAAAAGAGATACATATTCAATATTGCATGCACAATGAAAATGCAGATACAGATGTAACGTAACAAGATGTATTGATCTAGCTTATGCCAATTCTAATAAATACAATTAAGTTCTCATTAGTGGAGAAAAAGAAATAAGCTTTTTACAGAATTGGTTTACTACTTTTTTAGCTATGAAATAAAGTTCCTTAATGTTCGTTGTAGATGCAAAAGTGATCAAAGTGGTATATGGTTCATATGTGTTGGTGTGTGTTTGTACGTGTAGGCTGACAGAACTTATATGTTAGTTTGTATCTATGTATGCGTATGTACGTAGATCGAAATGGATGGACAGAGAAAACTCCTCATATCTACCTTCCAGGTAGAGACGAGAGCTCTGACAAAGATTGGATTGTATTTGTGGCTTTTATTGAAAAGGGTATGTGTGTGGGTGTAAATCGCTGGAATCTCAACTTTTGGCTTGGTTTTTGTCACACATTTAAAACAGAATTGGATGTAAAAAGATTCTGGATTTTTGTGTGTCCAATATATATCATATTATACTAGTAGTTGATTACTGGAGCAATGTGGTTAGAAAGAACCCCATTATCTGCAATGTACTTGTGAGCAGAGAAATGGTTTTTGATATGAATTTCTGTACTGAATTTAACTTAACTTGGGTATCCTGCAAAAATGTGTTTTTATTGTATTGTCATTCCTGAGTAAACTTCTTGTCTTGTTTTTAATTAAGGACAAAAGATAATCTAGTTTTGGGTTCACTATGAATGTGATATGTATCCTGTTACACATCCTTCAAATTTGATATTTGTATTCAACAACCTGATCTGATACATTTCATTTGATCTTTCTTTCACTTTTCAAACACAGAAAAAATCCTGTTTTGTTGAGCAAAAATAGTAAGTAAAAACAAGCAGAATCTCATCAGAATCATAACAAGCATGGCTCGTACGGAATCTGTGAAAATGTTTTAATGATTTGGATTAAATTACAATGCATCTTCTATTTTTAAAAGGAGTAACTTGATTCTTTATTTTGCTTATGTATTTCAGCTATAATGTAGTTTCCCAAAATTATAGAAAACACAATTCTTTTTTTTTTTTTTTTTTTTTTTTTTTTTCTGACTTTTTAATCACCAACAAAATTCAGTGGAATTCAGATTTCTTTTTTGTGTGATATTTTTTCAGTTTGTAAGTATTATATGAAATTATTACAATTCAAGGATTTTCTAAAACAATCTCCTGAGCTTTGTCATCTGCCTACTTTGTTTTTTTTATTTTATGTATCATCAATAAGCTTTTCTTGATTTAATCCCTTATGAATGTATTTGGTTCAGTACAAACACATATACAGTAAAAAAAAAACAGAAAACAAAAAAACACTCATGTTGAAATGTGAGACAAAGAAAATTGTTGAAGAAATCCTTGCATTGTGAATATTTTTGTTCAGTCAGAAAAAGCTTTTTTTCTGTAGCTTTTGTGATTTTCTGGACAGCATTTTAAATTAACCACTTAAAATTAAAGAAAATAATGTCTTCAGATCTGGTAATTACACTGTGGTGCTAAATATGGTATTCTATCCTATTTTGTTTCTTGCTTTTTAATGAAACAAAAACATATTATAACATATTATAAAACAAAACCTTTCCCTGTTTCTTGTGTTTTTGTCTGTATTCAGATGTGGGTGAGTATCAGCTTTTCTAGGCTTTTGTTTTCATCAGCATGCTCTGAATATTTATGGGTCACTGCATCTTTTCTGTTTTGATTTGGTCTTTTTTTAATATACCTCATATTGTAAATACCACTTTATTTAATACTTATGACAGCATTTGGAATTGTCAAAAACATTTATGAAAATGACACTAATTTCCTTTATAAGAACGGAAAAATCAAACCCACTTTATTTTGCTATGCACTGTGTCTTACCTATTCTGATAGCTATAAGTGGGCAAAAACTAAACAAACATGCACACACATACAAACATGTAATCCATCTACTCAGGTTTCTCTCAATAAACAATAGATAGCACCTACATGCATGTATGCAATCATGTCTACTTATTTGTTTTGTTTTTTTCATTTAGTCACTATTTTTAATTTCCATCTATTTGCCTTGGGTTCTGACACTTTGCTCTTAAATTTAGTTGTTCAGATTTTTAATCTTCTTAAACTTTCCTTTCTTCTGTTATGTTCTAGACCAGTGGTTTCCAACCGGAGGGAATTCCCCACAGGGGGTGAATTTGGGTAGTCCAATTAAGGCTATTGGGTAAAAATAAAAGTCCAGTCTAGAGATAGGGTTTTCTGCTCTTCTATCTATCAAGTCAAAGGCTCGAAATAAGCTCCAAGTTGAGAATGATTTAAGATGTGCTCTCTCACTAATAGACCCACAAATCGAAGAACTAGTAGTAAAAAAACAAGAACAAAGACCACATTGATGTGTATATCAGTTACGATAGCAGAATTCTTATTCTTTTGTAATAAATTGGAATTTCAAATGATGTGTTCTAATTATTTTCACTTGCTTTCTTTGAGTAACAAATACACAGCAGCAGCTGTACAATTATAACATTAAACTAATTTTTAGTATAAAGCTGTCTAATTATATCCAAAATAAAGTTATTTGAAATTATTCTTTGGTGCAACTTAATAAATGGAAGGGGGGGTACTAGTAATCTTATTGACAAAAGTGGGGAATGTCTTGAAAAGGCTGGGAACCACTGCTCTAAAACAATCAACTTTCATGTCTGGGTAAATACACAAATAATGTTTAAATATCTCCCCATGCTTTGGAACCAATATAATCCTGGTTCTTTCAAAAACTTCTTTTCATTATATCCTTTAGTGAAAATATTTTTTAATAGATTAATAATTGTTTCATGGTTATGGCAATCAAATGAGCGACACAGACCCACACCATACTGGGTAATGTTACTGTGGTTTCAGTAGCAAGTAGGTTTTTATGGGGTGGAATTGCTAGACCCATGTCCAACCCTACTCATTTGCTTGGGACCAGCAGGGTGGACTTTACTAATTACCCATAGCTGGGTGGGGGGAGAAGTGGATTTATGTGGAATTAGTACGATGTGAACGCAAGCAGTTTCCGCTGAAACTCAAACTCGGTTTGCAGATTTTCCATGCTGGTAACTGCTATGCCAATCTGCACATACACATACACAGAATTTTTATTTATAAAAGCAGCATTGAAATTTGACTGGAGAAACTTGTTTTTTTTGTCTTGATCTTACAGTTTTACTGCAAAGTTATATACATAACCAAATATCCACTGCTCTATGTGTAATGCTTTTCTGCTAGGGTTTAGAACAGATGTCGATAGTTTCTACTTAAAAAAGAAAGATTTCTTTGTATGGAACATTACATTTTTTCCTGACCTGTGATTAATGCTGTCATGAGTTTTAAAAAAGGTATTTATGCAACATGAGATATGGTAAAAATCATTCTTGTTTCTTTTCTGTAAAGCTTTGTGTTAAAATAGGAATGCTCTTGGAAATCTTGAAAAATTGTAATTTATTTTTCTCCATTTTGTTTCTGGCTCTGAAGTTGTAACAAAGTTGTGTATTTGTGCTTCTTGTTGAATTTTTTATGGAATCAGGATTTTTTAAAAGAAATTTAATGAAAAACTTGCAAAACAAAAATGAATGAATGATTTGTATTGAAATGATAGTTGCAATCGTTATCACAGCCTGTTTAGATACATCAATATTGTGACCCTTGTAGAAAATATAATGCCTCTCCCGCCTTTTACTGGCATCATGATGCAGGTGGCAGAAGGAGGTGCAGCTTGCCTAACAGCAGCACGGAAAATGGAATCTACGAACCGAGTTCAAACTCTGGCCGAGACCATTTGTGTTCACTTTGCATTAATGCTCTTGGGAAAGGCATGAATCCACTTCTGCCCCAGCTATGGGTGAATAGCAGGGCAGACTGGGTTCTTTAGCCTTAATTAGCAACCAGTTTAGGAGACAGATAATTCTGAATTCAAACTGGGAAAGTCCAACCCATCAGTGTCGTGAGTTACTGGCAATGGACAGAGCTGAGCCAACCAGAAGTGGATTATAATAAATTGGAATGAAATAACATGACCACCATTTCCACCTCCCCACAACACCTAGAGTACAAGTGGTAGATTTAAAAAACAAACAAACAAGTTTGACTGAAATAAACCAACACTTCATTCTTTTTTTTCTACAAAAGAAATAATGGCAACAATTGGTTGTATAAGAGCAAAGGATGTGTGTGAAATGTTCACCTTAGGCAAATAGTAGCTTGCTTATTGCCTCAGCAAATAAAGATTGCTTCTTGCTCTGAACAATAGATAGCAATGTACATATATTTTAACTTTTACTATCTTATGCTTATCTGGATGCTTAATAATAGAACCTATTGTCTTTGTAGCTGTTGGCTATTTGCTGAGGGAATGCTTTAATCTAAAGTATTTTTCACTGCTTACAACTCGGCTAGACTCACTGAAGAAGCTACTTCAGTTAGTTTTGAACATCGAAGCATTCTTTTATTTTTGGGGATTGCTTGCGGGCAAAATATCAAGTAATGGATGAGTCTTATTTCAGATATTTTTTTATCTCTAAATAATTTTATGAAGTGAGGTTGACTAATTCCTTTTTATTAATCTAAATTTAAATGCTGTGTCCATATGTAGTATCCTGAATATTATCCTGAATATTATTTTTTATCAGATAAAGCATTGTCAACTATTAATACTGCTAGTGTATGTAATAACAATAACAAATATGGCACTGAGTTATCAGGCGATAAAAGAGTTTATGGGTTAGATTTTATCTTCAGCCAGCCGTAAGAGCTCTAGTAGCTCAGTCGGTAGAGGAGTTGCTATACATAGGCAAGCTTCCCGAAGTAAAAGGGCCACGAGTTTGCATCTCGCCCAAAGCTTATTCTTTATTTCTGATCGTACTTTTTACTCACTGCCGTAGACTGTTGGTCTGAATAGTTGCAATGAAAAGCAACTAAAACTAGCATTCCAAGAGAAATTATGAATCATTGCCACCTATATATGCTGTGTTAGGGTGATCAATTAAAAAGTTGGAAAAAGGGTTGATCAATGAATAAAGTTACTTCTTTCACCTTTTGTTGGGCTGTGATTACTAAAAAAGGTCTGAATTTTCAAAAAAACAAGCGGGCACAAACTAGTGACCAATTTAGTATAAACTTACATTGCATATTGACCCCCACTCTAAAAACCTATTTAGGGGGAGAATTTTCAAAAACAAAAACAAAAAAATTTTTTCTACTCATTGAGGGGAGTGTGCGTGCAAATTTTAAAGTTTCTTCTATGAACGGTCAGGGCTGGGTGAAGTCCGGATACATAGATAAATATAAATGTCAGAACACACGAATAACCTAAACCCAGCAATAAACCAGTGTTGTGGGTAGCAGTAATTAATTAAGATGAAAGAAAATACTAATTAAAAATTAATAATCTGTCTATGTGTCTGTGCATGATTTTATTTATTTGTTAATTTAATCTACCTGCTCACAATTTTATACTGGGTTTATTTGTTAGTATTTAACAAAACACACTCGTACACATGCAATTACATAATACTTTTATAGTCAAAAACTTTCAAATTCTATGTAAGCATGAGACCAAATCAGATTTGTGTGATTTTCAGTTCTATGTAAGTGTGATATACATCTCTACATTTTTGGGGGATGGTTTCTGTCTTTTCTTTATCATTTGATGATTTGTGGCTTTTTATTTGTAACTGCTTTTTATCTTTTGCTTGAAGTATTGTGAAATAGCTTTTGTGTGTGCTTAATAGTCAAATAAGCTAACAGAAAGAGATACAGAAAAAAAGAGCTTACAGTTTCTAAACCTGTACAAAGTGAAAAGATTGTCTTGAAGTTTTGAGTTCAGTACATATTGTTTGTATAATAAGTCTTTTTTGAATAGGAAGTGCAGAGTGACCAAATAGTTAATAGCACAGAGAATGGAATTGGCGATCCAAGTTCAAACTCTGGATGAGACAGTTTGTGTTCACTTCGCACTAATGCCCTTGGGAAAGGCATGAATCCATCTCTTCTTCCCCCAGCTATGGGCAAATAGTAGGGATGACTGGGCTCTCTAGCTATGGTTTAGTGGCATTCATCTTACTGAAGTCGATTTTACCGAAGCTTGATTGGTCACTTTTTTCCGGAGTTTATTATTATATTATCAAAAGCATCTATTGTAAATCTGGTATTTATTTACAATAATATTTAGTACTTATAACATATATCGTGTATAAGATTTATGAAGAAACAAAAAAAGTTAACCAGTGTTTTTGGAAAATACTAAACTCTGAAAACAGGTGACCAATCAAGGTTCGTTAAAACCGACTTCGGCAAGCTGATTTTCGGTAAAATGAACCTGACCTGGTTAGCAACCAGTCTAGGAGATGGACAACTCTGATTCCAAACCAGCCTGAAGAGGGATCAGCACTGGTTACGGGGTATAAAATAAAATTTGAAAAAATCTTTTCAGTGATTTCTTTTTTTTAGTGATGGTCTTACTCTTTAATACCATTTTCTGTGACCTGGTTTTCATTTTTACATAATCTTCTCAAATAATAATCCTAATATTAAGACACTGTTACTATAAAAGTAAATGGTATAATGGAGAAATAAAAACAGAACAAAAGTAGAGAAAAGGAAACAACATAATACGATTCAATATTTAAAAAATTGTTGAATGATTTAATGTATTATTGGGATCAAGTAGGAAGGTCAGTACATATGTTTGCTTAGTATGAATACAGTTCCCAAAACGGTCTTTTGTTGCCCGTTTAGGAACAATTTTTCTAATAACATTTCTTTAATATTGCTGTTTGTATTAATATCTTTATGTGGACATCTATTTTTATATAACCCAAACATTTAGATTATTTCATATAAAATCATTTTTTATTATTGAATGCTGTGGTTCTTGATCTTCTATTATATTTTCACCATATTTCATGTCACATAAATTATCCTCACACATAATAATTAAAACAAAGAATTACTTTGCATGCAAGTTGTTTATGACATCTCTTGTAGAGAAAATCTATTAAGTAAAATGCTTGCCTATAAATGTGTATAAATATATGCTCTTCAAGAACATACACTCAATACAACTGAAGATGTAAAATGCATGTATTTAAAATGTTTACAGTTCATACTGTGTGTACTATTGGTGATATAATTTGAGATTAAATTGTAAATGACCCAAGCCATTCTCTATCTATTTGTATATGGCTTTGGAGATTTTTAAATGAAAACCTTAGGACCGGATGATTTGTCTTTTGGGCTGTACTTCTCTATTGTATTTAGAGAGGGAGATTCAGACTATGTTTGGCCTTTGAGGCCTTCTGTTAAAGTAGGCTTTATTCTTCTAAATAACTTAAAAGAAAATGTGTTGAATGTTTATACTCTATATTATTGGTAATATTGATACAAAATAAAAATGGAAATTGCATAAAGCAGTTATTTGTTTAAATCATGAATGCTGAAAAACTGCATCTTGCATGTATGTTGTGCATTTTCTTGACTATTTATCCTGGACTTTAATGGGTTACCACCTAAGATTTCTTAACCTGTTTGTACATTTTTTTAATGTAACACCCGTGCAGGGTTTTTCTTGTAAAAAATTGATGAAAATAGAAAGTCTTTATTGCATGTTTAAAACAGTTGTATTTTCATACAAATCAACTAATATGTATAACATCTAATAAATGTAATATATACATACACGCAGTGGTGGGATTCAAAATCTTTAGGAACCAGTTCTCTCTATCTTTACATCCCTTAATTTTTTGTCTATGGAATTAAGAACCAGTTCTCTCTTTCTCTCAGAAACGGAGCAGCCACTTGCTTATTTTTCAACAGAATTTTGATAAATATTGTAATGCTAACATGTGAGTAGACAAGTATCCTCAAGAACTGGTTCTGCGTACTTCTGTAATTTTAGTAACCAGTTTGTGCGAGCCCCTTGAATCCCATCACTAGAATAACATACTATCGTAAGACGAGTAATCTCGTCCGTGGTACTGGACTGACGACTTGTTAAGATGAGTTATCTCATCTGTGGCAGCGAACAGTTCAATCTGACAAACTTGATACTGGGTGTTAAAGCCTGTATAACTCTTATCTTTAATCCAGTGCCTTTATCACAGAGCCATTTTTCAATGCAATAAGTTTGCATGTTACCAATGCCATCAAATAAAATATTTTTTTTAATATTTTTTACATGAAGTCTTTATTGATGTGATTCTTCATTGTTTGTTTTCAGATTGTATTCTCTACCAAATATCAAGACAGTGGGCAGGAAGCTTACCTGCATGTCCTACAAGAAGCTCACCTTATTCTTCGAGGACCTGTGATTGATTCTGAAATTGAATTCCTTGGAGAATATCAGGACTTATTTGATGAATCTTGCCAGAAGCTGGGAGACTTTTATGCTTGGTAATTCTTTCCTCTCTTCATTTACATCATTGCATTGTTAATTCAGTTTTGCATTAAGATAGTTCCTCTGTTGCTTACCTGCAATGCAACTTGGCTTATTTTGTTTTCATCAAAGTTAAGAAATCTTGAATTGGCGAGCATTTAAGAACACAGTTTCAAACAAAACATCCCACCACTTGTTATTTGGTGGAAACAAATATTTCAAATGACGGGTTAACAACGGACTTGCATTACTTCATAAAATATAAAGACAATCTGTGACTTGCAATCATGGACTGAAAGCAAAACAAGAAATATTAGAGGTTAAAATTGTTTTTTTTAAATGAGACCTTGAGATGTTTTGGCTCTATTTAAAATTTTATGGTCTCTATGGAAATATGGCGTCTGTCCAGAAAGTATCCAGCTTTTTTGAATATCTCGAGAACCGGTTGTGTGGCCATGATGTAACTTGACAATCAATTAGAGGGGACCTTACTGCACATGTGTGAACACTCTCCCTTCAGGTTACCCAGTTGGCTGTTAGAAGCCATTAAGTGAGCTTGTGTACTGTATTTACAATGGCCAAAGCAGTCATTCTTCACATCTGGGCAGGGTATTTTGGCAAAACATTGCATCTCCCAGTTCTATTAGCCCCCATACTGTAAAGCCAAAAGTCACAGTGGGCCAAATCTGGACTGAGTCCTATGACTTCTGGGTTTTTCCAAAGAGATTTCAGACTGTGGATGAGGTTAAGAACACGACCAGGTAGCTGATGGTGATCCCAAAAGAGGATTTTTCAGACTGTTTTGAAAAGTGGAAGGTATGCTGGGATAAGTGTGTGAAGTCCAAAGGTGTGCACTTTGAAGTGGACTAACGTGCCATTGCTCTAGGTAGGCTATTATTTTTGTTAATATTATTAGCTGGATATTTTCCGGACAGACATCATATTTTATTTTTTAATTATTTTGTTATAAAATTGTTAATTGAACATTGCTCGGTTGTATTGAAATCTACTTTGCACCTGAAATATTAATGTCTTCATGTTCTCTTACAGGCATCCGACATCTGACTGGAAATTATGTCTGCCTTATTACAACATGGCAGGGCTCCGGCTGAAGGAAGCACTACACAAAGTGAAAAAACTAAATGAAGAACAACAAGTATAGTAGCCTTTTTACTTCATCATTGACTACACACATACACTATGTGATATATTGATCAAATCCGATTGTATTCAACACCTAAAGGCACTTTTATGTGGAATGTATAAGGGGAAATGTTATATCACAAAGTTATTATGTAAGCAATTCAGAGTTGTCCATCTTCTTGTGGGACCCCCTTATGGCTGCAATGTGTGGTGGAGCGCAAAAAGCACCTTGTGACATGCAGATTGCCCTGGTCATTCACTGCATCTCGGTCTGTCTCCAGCTATCCTGACTATGTCTTGCTGCTGGTCCCAGGCAGGCAGGGATGAGAGAGTGAGGCTTATGACATTGCACAACTCTCCATCACTATAATCCAAGTCAAGGGCAAGTCATGACTTCATACCCTGCAGATGAACCTTGATGATGTAAGCAAATCCTGGTCATCTATGGTTGTGTAGGTACCACTTCTGCATTGTTGAGCAACAGTTACATGTCCAACTATTATATCAATGGCCAGATATTATATCCATGTCATCACCTGGTATTTTTCCAGCATTGTTAAATCTTTTGATGGTACAACCTAATTCATTGTAGTACTCTGAGCAGTTACAATTTGGTACATTGAATTGTTGATTCCATCACTTGTTTTTGATACCAATTTAGTCTCAATGTTAGAGTTGTCAATAGCTGACTTGCAAATCTTGTAGGATGCATAATTCTTGTAGGACATGTGTTACTCTAGTTCTACTGTTTTCATATACATTAGGCTGCGTGATAATAAAGGTGGTAGGAGGATGACATCAACAGTGTTAGTAGTCATAGGGTAGTCACACAAACTATCCAAAAGAAAAGTAATAATTTCACCTTTGTTATTTAAGTTGTATGTAAAGGTGTAGGGTGGCATAATGGTTAAACTGAAAACTGAATCAGCTTGTAGAGTTCAAATTCCAGCCGAGGCTGCTTATGTTCATTTTGCACTAATGTGCTTGGGAAAGGCATAAATCCACTTCTCCTTGTGCGCTATTCCAGCACCAAATATCTTAACAAAATGTCACTGACAAACAGGAAGTGGGTTAGTGAGCAATTGGGCAAACCACTCTCTCATAACTACCTTAAATACCCAGGTAGTAGCAGCAAAAAGCTATTGTCCCCATAGTCAACCTTGACAGGGTTCAGTCAATCTCTATTTAACAAATTTAATTTGGATTTCTTTTTTTGGATTTTGTTGCCATAAAATTAAGATTTTATTCTAGGTAAGCATCTTCTTGTCTGTTCAATTTCTGGAGGGGTGATCACAAGCTGTAAATAAAATTAGAAGAACAGTGAATAAAGGAGATAATTTTCTTTGAAGGGAAATTAAAAAAAATGCCTAATGAAATACTCCTCAGTCTTCCTCTTTATTCATTATTAACATCATAATTTCTTCATTGCCCAAGGAGTTTTGCTTTTGCCTACATACATTATTAATTGTTGGTAGGGAGAGCATTATAAACACTAAAACAATATCTTCTCCACTTGGTAGTTAAAAGGCTGACAAGTTCTACTTTCATTTGTATGTTGTTTAACCAACCATGGAATTTTTTATTAAAGGATTCCTTATTTATTTCAGGCAATCACTTTCAGAAATGGCAAAGGTTTTCTTCACTATCTACGGCATAAAATATTTGGAACCTACGACTTGAGTGACCTGACACAGGTGAGTAAGAAGATAGGGCTTCCAAACCATTAAACATTCCATTTTTTTCTTAGACGTGTTCTGATTTGGGATAAATTCAAATACTCTTAACATAGATGATTATTCAAATAGTTCTTCGGACGATTGAACTCCTTTTTGTTGTTTGTGTTGTTAACACAACGTTTCGGCCAATCCATTCTTCGGCCTTCTTCAGGTATAAGATCTGAATGTGATTCAATTGTCTGAAGAACTATTTAAGTGTTAATGACCCTTCTCAAAACTGAAGAAAATATAGATGATTATATTGACATTTTGTAATAACTGTTATGTTTTGTGATTGAAACGTTTTGTTAATTCTTTAATGTAATCAACAGCAAAGAACACATTAGTTTTACACATGAATCAATAATCATAATCATAATCAAGTCATGATTTATGTGATATTACAGATTAAAACTAGTTACCTTAAGAATTGACTTTTGAATGTTTCTTTAAAACATTGCTTTCTATTTGTGTTTGCAGGATGAAGGAGATTTAATATTGTCAGTGTTTTATAAGTGTTCGGGCCTTGATGTATCAGCGATCATCTTGCTCTCTCAGCTGAAAAACTACTCAGCAGGTGAATAGTTTTGTTATTTTCAAGACAGTTAGGATTTGATCTGTTTATTTGCAATATGAAAGATAAAAATAAATTAAACAGTGGCAGTGGGCAGCGATCACTAAATAGTCCAAATTTTCAAAAAACAAGTGAGAATCCTGCTGGACACAAACTAAGAGATCAATTTTGCATAAACTTACATTGTAAATTGAACCCCTCACTAAAAACCTATTAAGAGGGTGAATTTTCAAAAAACCAAAAAAATAGTCCAGATACATACGTACATATAAATGTCAGAACACCCGAATAACCTAAACCCAGCAACAGTATTTAAACCAGTGTTATGGGTAGCAGTGATTAATAGATACCTTTTTTGGTGGTGGGGGGGATTATGTAACAAGCTGGACTTTAAAACTTGTAATAGTCATCTGGAATCTTTATTCGGTCCTCAAGAGTTTATAAAATTAAGATGAAGGTAAAAAGTAGTCATAAAACTTGAAAATAATAAGTTATTGTTTGCTTTGTAGATTTTTAATAAATTTATTGTAAAATATTGTTTGTTTCAATCAAGAAAAATGACAACACGCTGTCTAACGGCAGAACAGAATTTCTTTGGCTGCGGATACTTTTTTTTACCGCACCTGTGTGATTTCAGAGGGGAATTGTTTTTGGTGTATGCCCTGTCCTGGATTTTTACAAAGACCTAGCAACTGAAATTAAAACAGAAGTAGTAGTTGAAAAGTTAATGATTTTATTGTTTATTAAAAATAGCTTATAGCATTTGGAATTAATGGTTTATTTTGATAATCTTCTTGCTTTGTTTGACTAAATTAGTCAGATTTCTCATAGATTGTTTTGTTGTTCTATTTACAGAGAAAGTTTTAACGATGATGAAGGACATTATGAAACATGACCAAACTTTTAGTAAACAAGGCAAACGCAGGTACAATTCATTATATCATTATGATCTTATCTATTCTACCCTTATCTCAAACTAAAATCAACATTTTTGGCATATTATTTTAAGAAAGGTAAAAATGCAATTGAAATGCAAAAGGTTTGTGCAGTTTATGAAGAAGGTACTGTGAATGATCAAACCTGTCAAAAGTATTGCAAAGTTTTGTGCTGGAGATTTCTTACTGAACAATTCTCCATGGTTGGGTAGACCAATTGAGGTTGGTAGTGATCAAATGAAGACATTACTTGATAATAATCAATGTTATGATGCGAGAGATAACCAACATACTCAAAATATCCACATCAAGCATTGGAAATCATTTACACCAGTTTGGTTATGTTAATTGCTTTAATATGTGGCTTCCACATAAGTTAAGAAAAAGGACTGTACAAACCTTTTGGCTAACTCAAACACACACACACACACACACACACCACCAAACGGCTTGATAAATGCAACCTTCATGCCATGTTAGAGATGAGACATTTTGTCAAGATATCTTGTTTCTAATCTCTTTTGGAAGTGTGTTCCCAACTTTAATTTCCTTTTTCGTTTTTAATCACTTTCATTTCTAAATTGATAAAATTTAATGTTCAATATATTTTTTCTTGTCGATTTAGTACAATTTTTGATACTTTGGTCATTCTGTTGAATTTATCCAAGTTTTTTGTTTGTTTTTCTTTTCATTGAGAAATGCTTTTTCCTTTTGTTTATTATTTTTCTTCTGATTGATCTTTGGTAAGATCTGTCCAGCTCCATTATCTTGACCTCCTGGTCAAACAGATAGAAAAAACTGTTACAAATTTTGATAAAAAGCTATATTACTTATTATAAACTTATATCAAAAAGCTATATTATTTTTAAAAAACTATACATAAATGTGTATCAAATTTACTGATGATTGTTATTATGGATCATTTGCTTGTTGTAAAAGAAATTGGTATATTTTGTTCAATTGTAGCTACCTCAATCATTTGGCCTGCACAATATTGCATTTGGACCTTTGTGAAACAGACCCTGCAGAAATGGAGTTGTCTATGATACCAAAAGTAAGACTCCTTATTTGCTTAATATTTGTTTTATTATTGATTCTTAATAAACCTTTGTGGTCTTTGCTCCATTTAGTCTCTTTAAATCTCCAGACAAGAAAGAAAGAAAGAAAATAAATTCTCCAATTGTTAAGCATTTATTTTCAGAGGCAAAATCAAAGCATTCATGTTGATATTTTCCAACGTTTTATCATTTTTTTGAGATTTATTAAAATTTGATGCCATGAAATCTCGGAAAAAATTCAAAATGTTTCGGCGATTTTTAAAGAAGTTTGCAGTGTTGAAATTTTCGACACAGATTATGTTTTTGTTTAAAAAAAACCCAAAAACCTTTACATTAATTAGCATTACACATTTAGTGTATTCTGTAGTGTTATACTTGCATTAATTTCTGACAACTGCAAAATCCCTTTTTTTCCTGATTTTCAATGCACAGCAAAAATGCCTTTAGGTGAACAGAAAACAAATTTATATTTCTTATCCTTACCCACTATCTATACCACTACTCCAGCACTTCCCCACTTAGCTTTAGTCATTTTCTGCACTAAGAAACTAAATATTTTTGGTAGTAGGGGAAAAATTTATGATTAACCACTTAATCAACAATTTTTTCCCTTATTACCAGAAACATTTAGTTTGTTGATGCAGAAAATGACTAAAGCCAAGTTGGTAAGAGTAGTGGTAGAGTCAGTGGGCAGTGATAAATTTGAATAGGCAATGGTGAAAATAGGCAATTTTTGGGTCGGCACCAAAAGGTTAAGGCAAATGTTACTGACAGCATTGGACACACTATATATATATATATATACACACACACACATGTATTAAGGAATATTGCTTCTTAGATGAATTCTCGGAGAAGTATTTCTTCATGGAAATGAAGTAGTTTGGGTCACCTTGAAATGAATCAAATATAACAATAGAATACAAGCAAAGGAAATATACAAGTAAGACAGATAATCATTTAATTATGAAGATAATTGATAAATGAAAGGAACAGGCATTTTACAGAACATAATGATTGATAGGAAACCTAATAATGAACATATGTAATTAAAGCATGCTAATTTAGAAGAGAGATATTAAAATGTGCACAATGAGAATTTAGCTTTAACAGACAGACCGCATCTCATGCATGACTATGCAGAGTGGGCAAGATAGCGTCGCTTGTACTTGTTTTTATAGTGAACATTCTGTAGTTGTAAGCAAGACGCTAAAAGTCTTTTAGCTAAATATGGCTAGCTATCAGTGTTAGCTCTTAAAATAAGTTCAGAATTAAAATATAAAACTATCTTGTTTTAACTTTGTGGAAATTTGTATCTACGTTTATACTAAATTTATTGTAAATTTTGTATTTCTAAACTTAATGAAAATAATAAAAAAATCTTATATTTGTTCAATTTGAACACCGTAAAAAACTGCTGCTACACATTCATACATTTTGTTTTTAGTTACACATGCCACAATCACCTTGCCCTGAAGGAATAAATCAGTTGTTGAGTGTTGACTATGGAAGGATCTTCAATTATAGTTAGATATACAAGAATTTAGTATTAACAGTAAACAAAACCAAGCTTTTCCTTCATATAATTTTGAATAGAAAATACTGCTGTTAAAAGGAGGATTGATTTAACAATATTATTCTGAATAATAGTGAACTATTACAAGGGTTTATGATGCCTATACTATCATAACTATTTTTATAATTATTTCAAAATTTAAGCAGCAGAATTATTTTAAATAAAACTTTTTTTAATACAAAATAGTGCAAAAAAAGTTTCATATTCAAAATGGGAAAAAAAATGAAAGAAATTCCTACAAAGCAGAACAATTCTATTACAAAAATCTTCCATGTACATGAATTTCTTTGTACTCCTCACATATTGACTAGAACAGTGGTTCACAATCTTTTTGAGTCATTCCCCACTATACTTAAATATAGTGAATGAGGTATTGTAATGAGGATTCTGAGATTTCCTACTTAAAACAACTAGTAGAACATTCCCTACTGTGATTTGCCTTGTATGTGTAGAGTTTGTAATATTCAAGTAATCCAGATACAATTATCTGAGGGTAGTAAAATTGAAAGTCATTACTGATTATTTAGCGAGTATCTATTATTCTTGTTCTTTATTTCAGGCTGAACTGATGCTTATTTGTGTCCAACATCCACAGCTGATGCACTCGGGTTTTGTCAGGTTGTCTCCCTTGGCTCAAGTAAGTTTAGGATTTAATTTATTTCTTGCATTCAGTGTAAATGCATTGTTCTCAAAGATGCCAACCATTTTAGTAGTCACTTAAGCACACTTTTGCATGTGCCTGCATGCACCATGCTTATTTGAAATCCTCATAAATAGTATGAATGTCATATAGGGTATACAAAGCAGATTACAATCTTATAGATCTACATTTCTGTTCATATTATTATTTCCTTGGATTTTTAACTTTGACTCAGTTTTCCCATTTTTGAATGTGCAGATATGTGTTTCTAAGAAGGAGTTTTTTTTTTATTCATTTTTAACACATTCAGTGCCAACGGATGTTAACGTTTTCGCTGCTTTACGTGTTAAGTGCAAAAAAAAAATTTGTTGGTGCAAAACATGCAAGCAAGACCGAACCGGGGTCCTCTGCCCAACCACGGCTGAAGAGACTTTGTGTGGCTGCACTGTTGGAACATCCAGGCTTCCCACTCATTTTTTGCTGTGGCAGCCACATTGCATATGGGCACTTAAATCATTTTAGAGTGTGATATAAGCAGATGATTATGAGGAGTGGAGACATTCTCGTTTTTGACTGTGGTCAGAGTAAGTTGTGAATAATTGTGATTCGAGAGTAGTTCCCTCTGAAGAGGTGTCGTGTGATAGACACTGTGAGACTTTGTGCCCTGCAGTCTTCCTGTTTTGAAGAGACCTTTTTACTTCATAACCATAGCTTAATATGTCACAAGGCAACAAGTATGGTCTGCTAGACTATCTCGCTGACCATTACCTTTTGATGGCACTATACCACACCCACTCGTCACTCACAGATGCTCATCAATGTCTATGCACTTTATTACTTATGGTATCTATGTACTCATCTACAGCCAACTAGTTAAAATGTGTTGCTGAGATCTCAGGATCAGGATCCTCAGAAGACAACTTTTCTTGGCTTCTAATAAAAAATATTTCATATTTGACTATTCAGTGATTAACCCCTTTATAAGAAATATCCAAATCATACTTCCTCATTTTTTCTTTAGTCAAAGAAATTCAGCTAATAATTACGTGTCTGACAATTATCTGAATAATGTTGGATCAATGTGAATAATATTCACTGTTGAATTAAGTGCATTGACAAAGGAGATTATGTTGAAAAATAAAGTTGATGTACATGTGTGTATTGCTGAAGCTTTTTATGTAACCCAGAAGGGAGGGAAAAGAAATTTCACTCCTTGGTGTGTCCCACTCTTGTGGCCCTGTCAGACTAAGCTAAAAATACATCATAGGTTGAACCACAAATTAGTTTTGAACAATCCAATTTGTAAGCCATTCACTTTCTATTTACTTCTTCCTCCTATTTTTCTTGTCTCTGAGAACTAATGATTACCTATGAAAGTTCACATTCCTTTGAGCAAAATTAATTGTCCTGCTCTAAATTAAGCCACTAAACTTCTTGCATTTTTAATTTACTGTTAAATAAAAACTACTTAATAAGTAAGAGACATCATTTTGTATCTAATGTTTTGAGGGCAGTGAAAAATCCTTTTTCTTCTTGCCAGTATTTGTTGATAGATTTATCTACATATATATTTTGCTTTAAAAAACCCCATTTATTTGCAGTTAATGAGAAAATGTTGCCCAAGTGTGTTACTGGAAACTTTAGTGAAGCTTCATGACAATGGACAACTGGCATACACCACTGCCATCGAATTGTTGCAGGTTAGCAGGGATTTCTTTTTTTCCTTTATTTTCTGTCGTGTTTCAAACTCTTTATTTGGATTACCTAGAATGACAGAAAATTGCAGTATTTTAAAAGGTTCTCTACTTTTTTTTCTAGTAGGTTTTTGCTTGTAGATAAAAAAAATAACTTACAAATAGTTTGGACGATTGAACTCCTCCTTGTTTGTGTTGTTAACACAACGTTTCAGCCGATCCATTCGTCGGCCTTCTTCAAGTATAATATCCAAGTGTGATGAGGGTAAACAGAAGTTTTTAATTTCAAAGGATGCAACCCTTATAACGTAAGATTCGGGTGGTTTTTTTTTGTCTTTGAAATTATAAACTTCACACCTGAAGAAGGCCGAAGAATGGATTGTCCAAAACATGTGTTAACAACACAAACAAGGAATTCAATTGTCCAAAGAACTATTTGTATATTAATGACCCTTCTCAAAACTATAGAAATAAAAAAATAACTTGTCTGAATCAGATAAGGAAGAATGTAGCTATATGCCTAAATTTGAATTTTACCTGCTGATGGGTCTCCATGGCCTAATTGGTAACGCATTGTCTATGTCAGATGGGCTCCCAACAATATGGGATGCAAATTCAACTTTCAAGAAATTTATATATTCTTGAGTTTTCCAAAATGTAGACAAGTTGTATTTGATCTTATTGATTGCTTGACCTTTTTGTTTTCCTAATAGCGTTTCTTTCTGAATCCTTTTGCAGGTGAAAGGGTCTCTGGAGATGTACAAAAATGCCCACATCAAAGAGTTTCTTGAATTATTACTTCAAGGTAAGCCAATTCCCTTTTTTCATTATTTTATTAACATTTTTACAAACCTGAATATTGTTGAGAGAAGAGCATTTCAGAATTTACTGATCTTGATTCTGATAATCTACTGTATACTTTTTAAGCATCAATTATTTTCCCTAATAGATCATATTACTCTTGTTTAGACCAGTGGTTCCCAACCTTTTCGAGTCATTCCTCATTTTTGTCAATAAGATTACTAGTATCCCCCCCCCTTCCATTTATTAAGTTGCCACAAAGAATAATTTCAAATAATAACTTTATTTTATGTATAATTAGACAGCTTCATACATAGAATTAGTTTAATTATATAATTGTACAGCTGCTGCTGTGTATTTGTTACTCAAAGAAAGCAAGCAAAAATAATTAGAACACATCATTTGAAATTCCAATTTATTACAAAAAAAATAACTGATATACACATCAATGTGATCTCTGTTCTTGTTTTTGTGCTACTAGTTCTTCAATTTGTGGGTCTATTAGTGAGAGAGCACATCTTAAATCATTTTCAACTTGGAGCTTATTTCGAGCCTTCAACATGATTGATAGAAGTGCAGAAAACCCTATCTCTAGACTGGAATTTTATTTTTACCAAATAGCCTTATTCCCCCCTTGGACTTCTTGCCACTCAAATAATTCATAGTTAAAACGATGCTTTATAGTCCCCCCCCCCCCTAATTGCTACCAAAGGTTTCACAATGATTTTTGTAGTATCAGCTGTGCTCAATAACATGCTAAAAGTCTAACCACAGGAAAGGAGTAATTTTCAAGATGTCATCTAGGATGGCCACCGAATCCTTAAAATGCCCATTACTTCTTCATTATTCATCCTAGACAAGGTTTTCTAATGGTCTTTTGTAGTATCAAGTGTGCTTAATAACATATCAAAATTATACCATGGGAAACATGTAATTTTCAAGATGGTGTCCAAGACAGCTGTCAAATCATTAAAATGCCCATTTAGTCGAATGCATTTATGGTTTAACCGCCCAAAAATTGCTACAAAAAGGTTTTTTTGTAGTATCAGGTGTGCTCAATAACATACTAAAAGTATACAACAGTCTTATGACTGGAATTGTGTAATTTTTAAGATGGCATCCAAGATAGCCACCAAATCCTTAAAATGCCTTTTTAAGTAGATAAAATTGGAAACAATCTTGAATACATACAGGGTGATTTAAGGGGAAATCAATCTGGGACAAAACTTTTAAAGCATTTATAAATCCTGTGATTTTAAGGTGCTAACCTTGAGTCAATGCTTCATTATTAATAAGTGACATGTACGACTGTAAGTAGCCACTAAGGCTCTCCTTGTGCAATCAGGCAGATCTCTCACTATGTGAGGGGATGACCTTATGGGCGTGGTACCAGTGCCACCTCAGAAATATGCATTCTTTTAATTCTAAACATGCTTCTTTTTTTTCCAGATAAAAAACGAATGAATATATTTCCAGAAATATCTGTGAGTTATGTTTATATTTTATAAAGAGAAAATATTTCATTTGATATATTAGAACTAAATGTAGAAAATCACAAAGGAATTAGATGAAGCCATTTATTATAATCATGTTATCAAATGGCTATTAGGCATAGTAGGACCACTTAACTGTCAAAAATCCATTGTATCATAAGGACTGATTTAACCGATCACCACTAAAGAAGCTAACTTTTTTTTTTTACTTTCGAACTGCAATGAGTGTTTGATTTTAGTAAAAACGATTGTTTTATTAAATCAATTTTTATTAATACTATTTACCCTCATCTTAATTTTTAGTAGTTTTTAAAAAAAATCACAATGTGTTAAATGGTTTAACGAATAACTTTTTTACTAAAACCAAGTTGAATTGTAATTAAAAAAAAAACAACTGAAAGTTAAGATGAAGGTAAATAGTAGTTAAAAATGATTTACAATACTTTGTCTAAATAAAAAATAAATAATCGATTGCTTTTTATACTGAAACCAAAACAATAACACTGCCTGTGCCGGCATTACTGAAATTGTGATTAAACAAACTACAAATTAGGATGAATGTAAATAGTAGTCAAAAATTAATAAAAATGGTTTACAATATTTTATTCAATTTTTTTTATTAAATCAATTAATCGTTTTTTTGTTTTTTTTTCTAAAACTCAAACGGTCATTGCAGTATGAAAGTAAAAAAAAAGAAGTCAAATCAGTCCTTATGATACAATGGATCTTTGATGGTTAAGTCGTCCTACTTTGCCAGCTATTGTTAGCAAAATCAGTCAGTCCAAAATACTTTATGTAAAATGAATTAATAATCATATTAATTTTTTAGAATATAAAGTTGTTTATAACTATGAATGCAAATTGTTCCAATTTCTATATCCTTTGCTTATTGTTATCAGCTGGTTATTGTTGTCTCAAAGTGATCACATTATATCGGCTCCCTCTGTATTTGTAATGTTTCAAGTACCCATCCTTTTCAAAAGCAGTTCTCTGATCTTCAACTTTTGACAAGGATTGTGGTTAGATCTCCAAAAGAAAATGTTTGCTTCTTTAAAGAATATCTAAACGTTTTTGATTTAAAACATTTTTAAAAAAAAACTAAGTGCAGAATCCCCCCCCCCAAAAAAAAACTTTGCTCATCACCTTTTAAAAGCATTTTAGAAACTGTTGCTTATTTGAATCTTATATTAAAGCCAAAATGCAGAATTTCCCTTGTGAAAATATTGGTTTCAATTCTTGAATGTTACTTCTTTTGCCCTTTTGTTGGACAGTGATCACTAAAAATAGATCTGAATGTTCAAATACAAGTGTGAATGTTGCCGGACACAAACTAAGGGACCAATTTAGTATAAACTTACATTGCAAATTGAAATCCCTCACTAAAAACCTAAAGGGGAATTTTCAAAAAAAAAAAAAAAAAAAAAAAATTTTCAACTCTGTGGCTCCATTGGTGTGGCCTGTATGCATGACAGACAGATAGGTTCCTTCAGTTTTTAAGTCTGGCTGGCTATCTATGTTGACTGTTTCTAATATCCTCCACAAAGAAATTTAAAAAAATTGTTTTTTTGTTACAGAATCTTCTAGTGAACATTTACCTTCAGCGGCTATTCAAGTGGGAAGCTCCTGGGAGACGTGCTCCACACAGTAGTCCGTCCAAGATACACTTGGTAAGTAAACTCAAGATCATCTTATGTTTTCATGTAATGATGTGGTGATTGTCTAGATGGGTTGTTAAGAAAAGAAAGTACTATTTGTCAATTTTAAGATTCAATTATAAAAACTGACTTGGCAAATGTTAGAAAATCTGTTTTCTAGTTGAATCTGCCATTCAGAAAATTTATCATGCTTTTGGTTTAGCAATGTTAATATTAGTCTCGGTAAAGGCTGATAGATGCTAAAATGTCTATAGGAAAAAGTCATCAGAAGTGTATTAACAAATTTCAATTTTATTCAATCTAAAATCACCTATTTATATATTTAAATTCTTATTGGTGTTGCAGAAAAATCATCCTTTTGTAAGAAATTTATACAGTAAAAAAAAAACCTACAGTCTTGTTTCTAACAAAACCATTATTTATGAACATTGAAATTTTGGAGTTAACATGCTCTTTTTTTTTTAAATATAAGCAAAATTTTGTGCAAGACATCAATTGAGAATGCTACTCAGATGTGTCTCTCTGAAACTATGCCTAGAATTGAGTTACCTATTGGAAAGAGCCAAGCTCATCCATCTCATTAAAGATGTAACATTAAATTAAATGGAATTACTAACAAATACTAAATGTCTATCTGTTGTATGGTACTGCCAGACAGGACCACGGTAGCCAACTTGTTTTAATTTTTTTATCCAAAATTGAGGCCCAAAAAATCTAAGTTCTCCAGAAAATAATCTGAAATATAATCTAAAAATATACTACATATATTCAAAATCTTGAAACCATATATGAATTTTGCACACATATGCAGCCTATTTGGGGCCTACTGGAACCGTTTTAGGCACTGGGTAAAGTTTTAAAAAAGAAGTGGTTCAACCAAAAATCAACCATTGTAAAATAATATAACAGATTTGATCTGATTGTTCAATGGGTGACTAGTATTATTTAGGCTTTAAAAATGATTATTTTAGAATTAGGTTTAACCATAGCAATATGCATCAAAATTCCAATTGAAATAACAATAAACTATGAAAATTATTTTCAATTTTAGTGTTCTAGATGTTATAAATATTAAAATTCTAAAACTTCAAAATTTAAAAAAAACCCCCTAAAAATTAACATTTTTATGAACATAGTTCTGTCTTGTGTATGTCTTCTACATCTTAACTGTTAGAATGTGCTGAATTACTGAAATAAGTCAGCTTTTTTGTTATTTGCATTTAAAGAGAAAAATGACCTTCAATTGTTTTGTCTGTTGGTATAATAATGACTGTGGGTGTTTCTTTTCAGCCCCAGGGTGTTGGGCATTTTGCTGTGCGTCACGAATGGTTGGATCTTCTGCCTCCATTTGAAGGCTCTAAATCCTCTCAGACTGTGTGTCATTATCTCCGATCTCCAGCGGAAATCCATCAACAACCCAGCATCTGTCCCTGCATCAATTGTAATGAGGACCTCCTCAAACTCCAGGTAAGTAAACTGTCTATGACATGACATGACCTTCTAATTCAGTGGGTAGAATTGAGGGATGGCATTTGATCTTTCTCTGATGTTGGGTTGGTGACACTTCTTCAAATACAAAATACATTTAATGCTTGAATAGAATCATGTTTTAAATAATAAGCTGCTTTTTGAGTACTGTGTATTTTGGAATTCTTTTTTAATTATACAACCTGTAGGTACTAATATTTTAATATTTGTCTGATATGAAAGCCTTGGTGTGGAACAATAGTTAGCAAGCTAGTCTCTGAGACCATTGCTACTGTGAGTTTGATCCTCACTAGGTGCCCCATTTTTGTTGCCTTGTCCTGTGCTAAGCTTAGTGAATATCAATATGTTCCTGATGTGTATGTAGTTAATTAAGACTCTTAAAAAGAATTACAATTTAGAAACAATATACTCTCAATGTCAAATGAAGATAGAAAACCTACAAACAGGCTAGAAAGAGTTAAGACCTTTTTTTTCTTAAATGTCTTAATAGCACACCATTGAACCCTCCTTTTGACCTTTTAGTTAGGAGTATTTTCAAATAAAGTGTAAATAAAATATTTAAATAGTCAAAGTCAAGATAGATTTAAAAAACTGGATAACTCTATTAGGCAAGTTGATCACATTATATAAAAAAACTAAACATTTATGTTTTCCGAAGTTGTAGGGTATTACAACCGTATGGAATCCATGAATCACCTTTGAATTTCAGCTTAGACTGTTTGTCTTCTTTGCATTAATTCCTCTGGAAAAGGCATGAATCCACTTCTCCCTGCACTCTTTCTCATCACCAGTTATCTTGTAACTGGTATGCCATGATAGTTGAAGAGAGTGGGTGAGTGAGCACTTGGCCAAACCACTCTCCTATACCTTGACTGCTAAGGCAGTCTAGAAGCACAAAGTTGTTACCCCCCTCCTCCCATAGTCAACCGTGACAAAGGTTCAATCCCTTTCTCTGAAGAGGAATAAAGTATCTGAACAAATTTAATTAGAAAATAAATTGATAGTTTTGGAGATTTAGTGTTATTTCAAACTTTTTAAACTAACAGGTAAAAATGAAACTATATACTGTATATTGAAGGGTAATTTTGGCTATTAGTCTCTAAAACCATTAATCACCCCCCCCTCCTCTATTATGAGATTATTCAAGTGATTATAGCTCTCATGAATTCTTCAAAGATTCTTGTTCTTCTCTTTCGCTACTAGTGTTTGCTGTGTTCTCCATATGCCAAGGAGACTCTTTTTCAAACGGTGGAGATTGCATTTGAGTCAACAGCCTCAGTCTCTGGCCGTAGCACCACCGCCACCAGCAGCAGCCTTGGGGAACTCAACAGTCGACTGTCCTTAGATTTGCTGTGTAAGATCAGCATTGATGTATGCGATGCCCTTGACACCATCGTTGCAGACCATCCTCACATTTTGTCAGAATTCTGTGCCTCGATGCTCGACTCACACCCAGAAACGGTAAGTGACCCCCAACTTCCATAACCCATGTTTATGATACAATCTTGGGGGAGGGAGGAGGAAATTAAATATATTTTTATATCAATAGAAATGTATCAATAAACAGCATTAGAAAGTAGCCAAACTAAAATCTACAATCAGACCTAGTAATCTCTTTGACACCTGAAGCCCGTAATCTTTATTATATCAGCCACACTGACTGCATTGTTTTGATCTACTGCCTTTTTCTTCTTACATGTTTGCAATATTTAAAATTCATTGTGGAATATTTTTCTCAATTTATCAAGTGATTTTTAAAGCATTAAATAGAAAAAATATTTGGTGCTTGTGACTTCTTTGGGACTCAAATTTTGCTCATTCTCATGCTGAATAATTTGAATATAAAACACATGGAATATTAAAACAAAACAAAACAAAACAATTCAGGTGCTTCTGATTAGTTTTGTGAAAATTTGTTTTCAAAACGAAGTATAATTTTATAAAATGACATACATTGATTTGAAAAAAGTATTTTTCTTTAACAAAAAAATAAAGTAATCTTATGATAATTTGTCTTCTTACTTGGTTTCCCTCAAAATTATAGAAATAAAGTGTTAATTAATTTAAATTGAGTTGTTTATTTTATTAAATTATATTGTTCCTTAACTTTGTTTTAAATCAAAAACACCTGTTAAATGTAAGTGATTAGTTCTATTTCAAAGTAGCTATTAAATTACATTGAATAAATAAAATTACATACATGATTTGAAAAAAAAAACCGATGTAATTTTTTTTCAAATTTTATTAAATTATACTTTTTGAAAAAAAAAAGTTCTCAAAACAATTCAGCATGGCGTAGTAGCTGAGGTCATCGGAGTCCGCCAAAAACGTGACCTTTTGGAATGAGCGAAATTTGGGTCCCAAACGTGTCACAAGCACCAAATATTTTATCACAGCTTAATTTTTTCAATGCTTATTGGTCAAAAGTCACTGAGCCAACATTAATCTCTGAAAGTTGATGCTTACCAGCACTTTGTGCTTTGCAAAATCTTTGATTGTATTGACAGTTTAGAATTTCCTTATTCTAGAGTTGTTTTTTTTTTGTTTAAATTAATTTATTTCTTTTGCTTTTAATCGTAAAAACTTGTTTGATAAAATAAATATTTGGGAGGCACTGAAATTATAAGAGAAATACTAACTTCTCTTTGGTGATGTTTTTTTTTCTTCTTCAGTGGAAATATTTACTGACAAAGTTCCACGATATTCTCACTACCGACAGCCATGACGGACAACTTTACCGTTCTGTATTCCAAGGTATTTGCACATTTTTACAAGTACGCACTTTAAATTTGATTCGGTCAAACCTCGATTCACCATCAAACACATCACATGCATTCAATGAGTAATTATTCCTTTATTTTTCTGATAATTATTTGCACAATGTAAAAAGACACTTACTCTAATATTTATCATAAACACAAAATATACATTTGAAGATTTTTTTTAAAAGTGTTAGTAAGAAAAGCATTAAGTCAATCAAAGACGATTAAGCTGTGTATTTTTTAAATTTGGTTGTTGCTTTGATAATTTAGATTTGGTTATTGTGTTTTTAACTAATAGAATTTTATTTTTAGGAATTGTTCCAGATTAACATTGATCCTCACAATATTATGCTCTTGCGCCAGATTAAACTCACGAAGCTAACCATTACACCACAGTAGATGTTATTTTCTATCTCGTTCTCCTTCAGCCCCAGTTTTCTCACCTGTGTTGCCATTATTTCGTTGTTAGATTTGCTATCCAAAATGGTTGACAAAGTCCAGACAGCTGACCTCCTGCTGCTGATTCCACCTGATGCGAGTGTTTCTTACTTCCTGCCATATTTGGAACGGCGGTGCATCAATGACCAACTGGATGCCTTACAAAAAATCATTGTGGAAAAGGGACAAAGACTCAAGCGTATGGAGTAAAAAGATGCAAATTGCTACTGCTGCCACCACTAGTCATTGCTGGAGCAGATGTCTGTTACCCTAGAAGAAGGCTGTGATTCTGCTGATGAAGACTATGTTTTGCTGTTATCCACAGAGAAGAATAACAAAAAAAAAGTCCTTCTTAGAGTTTTTTTTTTTTCAAAAAAAAGTTGTAGAGAAGGTTCTGTTCCAAGTGAAAGGTTTTCAGCTTGCATTTGTTAAGATTTGTGTAGAGTCTTGTTATTGGTTAGAGGTTTTTTGCTAAGGTGGGACAGGGAGAAAATATTTTCAACCCTCCAAGTTTGTTGTATAAAAATAACTTGTTGCTGACTGACAGTTATTTTATTATCATTATTATTTTTATTTATTTATTAATTGTTTGACCAAAATTAAGTTTGTGTCTGGAACCTTGATAGAAATTTTCATTTGTAATCATTAAAATTTGGTCCCAGATTTTAGGACTTTATGTTTGGTTGTATATGTTATTGTATGAAGTTGATATATTGGGTTGTACACTCATCACTGATTAATATGTCAAAGTTCACATTTGAATTGGCTGGAGGTTCTGTATGAGCTTGAGTTAAGAATATAGTTAATTTTGTAAAATGTATTGATGCAAACATTTACATATTTTGATATTCTTATACTTTCATCAGAATATTTTATTTTGCGGTTTTATATTTAAATTATAATATATATATTCTCTGATGACAGTATGTGATCCCTAAAACATATCAAAATTTAAAAATAATAAATTAGATGTAATAAAAATATTAACTTGGATTTATAGCTGAATGATTAGAAATTGTTATATTTTTTTTTTAACTTAGAGAATTTAAATAAAGATTGCCATGAGAGGGATTTAAACCCTGATCAAAGCCAGCAAATCTAGTCTTATTCACCATATATGCTGGATTATAAGACGAATGGTTTACAAGGGTATTTGGAGGATTACCGCTCACTCATTCAAGTCCCATTGGACGCAGTGTAATATTTGTATCATTTAAAAAAATGTCCATCTTATATACCAGCAAATATGGTATTTACAAACTGACTGCTTTGAGTTTTTGATAGGATTCTAAGTCTATATAATTGTAATGAAAATTCTGTTTCTTAGATTTGTGAACTTCGTCAGATGAGTGTCTAATCCAAAGGAGAAACTTCTTGTAATGCTTCATCCTCAAATCTTCTGTACATTAATTCATAAGTGACTGTTAATTTCAACAGCACAATGCAATATTCCAAAGAAGAAACTTCTGGGGGAGGGGGAATTGTGTGTCAATTGAAATGGAATACCTTGGTCATTTTTCTTCATCTCACCTAACAATTGGCTGAATGAATCTATCAGTAAAATAAAGTAGAGAACGAAAAATCTTCCAGGGCAGAGGAAGGTCATCAGCAAAAGCCAGAGTTCCATGTGTTTCTTTTTCTCTCCACTGTACATTCCAACCGAGTATGTGACAAATTGAAGAGGGTGGGGAGTATCAATTGATTTCTTGTATCAATATCTGCTACAACCTTCTTTTGAGGACTTTTTTTTCTTTTTCCCCTTTTTGAAATATTGAAAGAAAAAAACCAAAAACAAATGAATAAATTTGAATATTTTCCATTTTGGTGTTTGTTGATTTTTTTTCAGTTTTTGTTTGTAAACCTTAAAAACAAATATGATTACATTTCAGGTTCAGCTGTAGAGGAATAAAAGCATAAGCTTTTGTAAAATCACAGCGCAATGTTGCTGTGTGCTTATTTTATTGCTAACAAGGTGATCTGGTCTGTTCAGGACAAAGCAACTCAATCACTTCAGGTTTGTTTTTGTACCTTGTCTGTGATAGAATGTCTACCTTTCATGTATCTGTAAAAAGGTTTATATGGGGGGGGGGGACAACATTAAGTAGTCCAAGATAATGGACAAAGATTATAGCTTTTCTGTGACCTACCTCATCTGGAGATTTTGTCAGCATTATCAGTTCAATAAAGAGTGTAAAGTTATATTTGCTCATCCAATATTAAGTTTATAAATTAGAAATCTATTTTTGTAGGACTTAATAATCTTACATTGGAGATCATCTGTAGCAAAGAGTGCACATTTAAGACAGCTAAAAAAAAAACCATCATGAAAAATGCATCCAGAGTTATTTCCCTTGAGTTAAAGACAACGGTCATTAAATGAAGACTGAAGGAGATGAATCCATTGACTTCATGATTTTAAAATCTTGTGATAGACCTTCTTTTTTTTTTTTAAGTTCTAGAAAAAATTACAAAAAAAAAAAAGCCTCCAACATACAAAGTAAGTCATGTAAAAATTAACTTGTGGTGAAAAAAGCTTTTAGTTGAGACCATTACAACAGAAATATCGATCTTCTAGCCCATTATTTTTGAAAGGATTCTCATTAATATAATTACACAGGCCTATAAAATGTGATGACACGACTGTTTTTAAAACTTTTTAGTGCTTATTTCAAAAATTGCATCGGTTTTTGTCCATCAGGTCAAGTTTTTTTTTCTATAAATTGGTAATTTTGTCGTTATTTAAAGGCATTTTCACAAGTTACATGTACATTTACTTAAAACAACATCAAACATGGCTTACACCCATTAGATAATGATTTATATGTAAAATAATGTTTTAGATCACATTTGGAACAAACACTTTTATAAAAATGCAATTAACATTAAAAAGTGGCTGAAAATTTGACAAAAATATTGGACGAGGAGGCCGAAAACAAAAAAGAAATCTGTATTTTTGAAAATATATTGGCTCTAAAGACTAGAAACTTCATGTAAGAAAACTTTGGGTGGGTTACTAATTGAAATATTCCATTATATGTGTTCAATATGTAAAAATAGTCAACATCGAGGCAGTAAAAACGAAAAAGATGAACCAAATTAACAAAAAGTGCAAGTTTTACATTTCTTATAAAAACCTTTGTTCCTGAAGACTTAGATACACCACATGTTGCCAGTCCTGAAGGGTTACTAACTGGAATAATCACTTACTGGTGTTCAATGTAATATAATTGTCCCAGATTCCAACAGATTCTTTTCTTTCAATCTCGAATAGTTCAGAACCTTCCTTTGAAAGACCGAGATTGCGAACTAGATCATTCAGTTCTGACTGATTAAAACGTTCTGGTGTCGATGTTCGCAATGGACTTTTAAGCATTGAGGACATAAAATCAGAATCAGTTACGTCATCACACTCATCTGGCATTTCCATCAAATCATCCGAGAGAAAGTCCTTAAAAACTGAAACAGGAACTTGATCGGAATGAGAAACTGGTTGTATTGCTGACTGAAGGTTAGGATATTTGATTGCATGTTTGTTTTTGGCATTTGTCCCGTATGTTTCCACAAGACAGAAGTAACAGTTTACATGGTTTTGGGGCTCACGCCATACCATAGGAACTCCAACTCATAGCCCTTTTCCCATGTGTCCACGAACGTAATGTTTCAACACAATTTTTGCAGACAATGTGCGGTGCCCAATCTTGATCTCCAAGTTTCATCTCAAAATATGCAAAATAAGCCATTTTCACAAAGTCAGTGATTCCAGATCGTTGCTTTGGTATAGTGAATTGTCCACAAATATAACAAAATACATCCGGACTGTTCAAACACTTCTGGCGGTTGGCAGCCATTTCAGTCAGTTAGATTCCACTTTAATCACTCCACAAACTTGATGAACGCTGCATTAAGAAATACCACCACTATTGCCACTCTCTAGTTGCCACTGTAAGAAATACCACCACTATTGCCACTCTCTAGTTCAGGGGTTTCAAACTCAAGGACACAAAAGGGCCATTACGTCCTGGGGGAGAGGCACAGCGGGCCAAAAGTGAGATGGGGCATGATTTTATGATTTCCACCAGTTATAATGCTAATCTGCAATACAGCTGATAAGCTGCTATTTATGTATTCATCAAAATGAATACACATATGATAGTAAGTGGGATATGTGAATTACTACAAAATGTGAATAAAAATAATATTTGTTTACTGAATTCAGACTTATAAGTAAGGTTAAATAGAGTTCTAATTACCTTCATTTGATCCCAACCAGTTCATGTTGATGATTTCTGGCAACGTTTTGCAGCAACCAAGGATTCTATGGTCGGCTTCAAATCGCGTAAATTAGCCAGCCTCAACACGGATTGTAAATGTTCATCAGTTAGTCTTGAGCGCAACGCAGACTTATTTATTTTGATTGTCGGGAAAAACTGCTCACAAACGTATGCGCTTCCAAACATGGCCAAAATTTGCAAAGATGAGGCAAACAATTTGGGAAATCTCTCACTTGGAAGGAACTGGTAGAAATCAGGAACACCGACCTCTGCATAATTCTGCTTCCGTATGGTATCGCACTGAAGCGCCACCAACTCCATCTGAAATT
>VCCN01006703.1:5270438-5281655 GCA_006491835.1 Architeuthis dux | reverse complement strand
CTGATTGTAAATAGAAGACATCATCACATTAATTTAGTGAGACAGCAAAGCAGTAAACAAAAGCAATCTCATGGCATCCCACTGACATTCTATAGACTCTAGGATATGAATTGAGTGCTAAGTTTATTAAAACAATCACAGTTGCTAATCTTATTAAAACAGTTGCAGGTGCATGGTTATTCTGACTGATTGAAATGTGCATTCTTTTTACCTCCCTTCTCTATTACATAAAAACATGTGATTATAAAATTGTTATATTGCATTTTACCATATTGTTATTTGATATGTTGATATAAAGAAATGCACTACATATATTTTCATGGTAAATGCTGGAATATAAAATAAATTGAACACCTAATTGATTATTAACTTAGTAACCCACTTAAACTGGTGATATGTGGTGTTTCTAGTCTTCAGAGCCAAGATTTTTATCACAAATATTATTTTGGTTCATTTTCTTCGTGTTTACTGCCTTGATGCTGACCTATAATTGATTATCTCACTTAGAATCTCTAGTCTTTAGAGCCAATAAAAAATACAGATTTTTTGTTTTTTGCCAATTTCATCCAATATTTTTGTCAAATTTTCGGCCAATTTTTGAATATTAATTGCATTTTTACAAAAGTATTTGTTCCAAATGTGATCTAAAATACATTATCTAATGGGTGCAAGCCATGTTTGATAGTTGTTTTAAGTAAACATACATGTAATTTGTGAAAATGCCTTTAAATAACAACAAAATTACTAATTTTTAGTAAAAATGCTGATGTGCTATAGAAAAACACATCAGAATGAAAACAAGTCAGGTCATAAAATTTTGTAGGCCTGTGTTATTAATATAATAATAATGTTAATAAGATTAATAATTTAATAAATATTAATAATTAATATAAGATTTTGAAACCATTTTTACTTACTGATGTCTTATTATTTTGGCAATTTCCCAGCACCTATGTATATAAAAATAGCTACAATGAAACAATTATATGATTAAAAAATGCATTTCAAAGATAAGTTTCTTTTGAAATTAAATTACCTCCATGTCTGCATCTACAATCTACTTATATAAATACCATTGTCACTATGTTGGTTTGTTTGCTTGCTTGCTTTTCTGTTCAGCCCAAAGGGTAAAGTTGAACTAAACCGATTTATAAAATTAACGAGGGAAAAAAAATAAATAAAATCTCTCCAGTCTGCACATTCTTACTGTCTGTCTTGGAGAAATTCATTGTGTGATCAAAAATTCTTTTTCTCCGAAATATTTATTTCGACATTTAAGTTTTCAGACACTATTAAACATTCATCATAAAAATGTTATTTAAGAAGGAATGCAGGTCTAGACCTTTCTGTACCTGCATAGAAACTTTTGGAATGTTCCAGCAATACTTAACAAAACTTACCAGGGATTTTTATTTCTCTTAAATTTCATCTTTATTTAAAACAAAGTTTCTTAGACAATACAAAGCAGGCTTTCTTTAAAAATATTTTTATGCTCAAAAGTTTGTCGTTACCCTTCGATACTGGAAAATCTTTTTGAAAAGCAAAAACCTGGTTTTATGAAGATTTATTACAGTGAAATAAATATTTTACCTCACCAAAAATTGTTTTAAAGACTTAAACTGGATTTTTTTTATTAACTTTATTGATTTAAAGTTCTAAAGAAAAATAAATTGTTGCTATTATTACACCTAAGGTTTATCATTTTTCATTAAGTGATCTTAAGAAAAAATAATACTTAACCACATTGTCTATTTATATTCAACACAAACACTTCTATTAAATAATTAAAAAAAAAAAATACTTACCATCATTTCATTTTTAACATTTCCATATTATCTTTTAATATATTCTAGAAACTGCAAGTTTTGACACCTGTTTTGAAATCTTACGAATTTTATATAAAAATATTACATTACGGAGATGATTTTTTTTTTCTTATGCACTTTGAAGAGAAAATATTTGTGAAAAGGATTTTTTAAACAAATATTTCACCAAGAAACAAGACCTCATGTCATAGGACAAAAGTAATTATGAAATCTTTTTTATACAACTTTCTTCCCAGGACTTTTTTCCAGTCACTGATTTTGACTCCAAACCATGAGTGTTAGAATTAACATATAAAACGCAATATGTATTTCAATGAGTGCACGAATGCTACACTCTGATCCTAGACAAAAGTACTGATCCATATGTAAATAATCCTGTCATTTTTAACAGGTACTATGCTAGTGAAATGAATAAATATCCAGTTCCACCTATGACCTAGTAGATTATCGTGGTGCCATACCAAGTACTTCCCCTTCATGGCATTTCTCTGGGCAATGGGAGTTACTTGGCAGTGCCCATCTCCTCTCCAAGTTACACAGGTTGTACTGGGCTACATAGTACCAGAAGCAAGGATTAATCCCTAACCTGACCTATTGGAAGAAGTGAAACCAGTCTGCCTTGCAGGCTCCATTTCAGGTTTGGAATCAGAGTTGTCTGTCTCCTAAACTGGTTGCCAACCAAGGCTAGAGAGACTACTATTTACCCATAGCTGGGGGAGGAGTAGATTCATGCCTTTCCCAAGGGAATTAGTACAAAGTGAAAACCAACTGTCTCAGCCAGAATCTGAACTCGGTTTGCAGATTCCATTTTCCACACCCCACAAAAAGAAATATATACTCACACACAAGTATAAAAATATCAACTTCTTTCCTAATTTGTTGCTGCAGATGGAAAAAAACAAGAACAATTTTGACATTTGCAAGAAGAAGAAGAAGAGATAGAGAGAAAGCAAAAGAAAACAAAGCAAAACTGAGTAACACTTCTCATTTAATAACCGTCATTTGATACAGATTTGGAGTTGTCTTCAACTGTCGTTCACTCAACAATATCAGCAAGTACATCCAGTAACAAGGGCATCATGATGTGAGTCAATAATACCGTCAGTTGACAAACGTCATTTGACTGAGATTTGGTAGTTGTTTACTCAGCTACAGCAACTAGAACATCCATTAATGAAGTAGGGAAGAAATGATGCAAGTCAGTAACACCATTATTATGACTGTCATTGGACAGCAAATTGAATTTATTTTTCAATAGTGATTTTTTTTTTTAGTCCACTGTATCAGCTTGTACATCCAGTAATCAAAGTAATTGGGAAGGGGGCTGAGGCTTTGCCATTATGATGGAAATTAATAAACACTCAGTTGCATTACTTCCACCACAACAGTTTTTTTCTTTTTTACTTCATCATATTTTAAGCAATGTCCAAATTTTCATTTATATTGACAAAGAATCAGATTATATTCAGTGATGTGATGGTTAGATTAATGATGTTTGGGGTCAGTGACAACCGTTTTGTCTTCCAAATAAAAGAGAGAAATAGATTTTTGTTTCGGAGAACTTTTCATTTTTTTTCCTATTCACTTTTCAAATAATTCATTTCAACTTTATAATCAGATATTTTTTTTTTCGAAAACATTTTTCTCTGCAAGAGGGTTGCTTTTTTTGCTTTTTTAATGTTTCACATAACTATTTCTAGATCTTCAAAATGAAATAAAATTAAAAAAATAATAAAAAAGAGAAAATAGCCTACTTTTAATTTTAACCCTTTTGAGACTCCTGGAGCATATGTACCTCAAAGTTTCTATGACTGCTCGTATATATACATATATATATATATATACATATATATGTCCTGTAGATCTCCTTTAGAAGTCTACCGGGACATTTTAATTCAGGCATTAAGCACCTTAATAGGTTAGTCTTTGTAAGGGCTAATGGGACGGGGAAGAACATTTTCTTTCTTTTTCTTATCTTTAAGCAAGTAGATTCTCCAAGACCCCCAAAACTTGTTGGCTGCAGGTAAATCAACTATGGGACTATAGGCATCACCAATTTGTGAGTGAGTGAAGGGATGGAGACATGAGGAGAAAAAGAGAAGCAAATGCAAGCATTATTATTAAAATGAATGAGGAGAATAATTTCCTCAATAATTTTCTGCTTGTTTGCTTACCTTTGTGCTTTCCTCCTGGTTTAAACTCAGGCAAACATTTCTAAGTTTTGTACAAGCCTGGAACGCAGAGACACGCACAAAAAGTGGTTCAGCACAAAGCCATGCAGAAGTTTATTATATTGAGGAATTCCAGATTTCTAACTTGAAAAATGTATATCTGTGTTGGGGGAAACAAACTGATACTGCAGTTATAGAGAAAAGCAGATTGGTTTATATGCATTTAGAATTTTGATAATTTTATTTAAATTTTGGTGGACGTATTGAAGGAATTTTATGGGCGCTTAATTTTAATTTTTTTTTCAATTAAAAAAAAAAAATAGAAGAAAAAGCTAACTTCATTATATTGAAGTTTTAAAAACTAAACAAAAAAAAAAAACAACCTCCCTCTAAAAGAAAAACAGATATAAAGAAAAAAGATTTTTGTGTTAAAAAAAAAATAATTAGAAGAATATAAAGAAATGAACAAAAAAGATGATTTTCCATAAATGTCTGAGAAAGTTAAGTTTGGAGATAGACGCACAAGAACTGGTACAAATGAATCAGTGAAAGAAATGAATTGCAAAAGAGATGGGATCAGAGGGAATAGGTCCACTTTTCAAATAAATTAATTTTATTCATTTATTACATTACATTCTAAAAGAAACCTGGGCTGCTTCTATTTTATAATGTGTCACTTTAGTAAAACTAACAAATGCATCTCATTTAAAATGGATGTGACACACAAATTTTCTTTTATTTCTAATGATTAAACATCAAAGATTGGTAGGGAGAAAATTCAACGGAAGAAGGGAAGTGTTGAAGGAAAAATGGCCTAAAAGCTTATTTTAGGGTTTGGGAATTAAGATTAATATCATCCAACCTTTTTTGAGGTTGGTAATGAATTTGTGCAGTTTAGTGTCGGATTTGTTGACTTCATGATGAAAGAACTAACATTCACAACCACTGAAAGATTCTTGAAAAGTTAAAGATACTTTACTAAAATTCTATTTATTAAGATTCTACAGAAGGTAGAGAAATGGCCCACGGTCATATTGCTTTGAATATGCCAGCTCTTGTACGATATTTACACAATATCAAAAGCCTGGTCACACTTTGCATAGGGGAATTATCTGAAAGTAAGAGGTCTTCTTCAGGAGAGCTGGCCTAATACCAGGGGGGAAAAAAGGGGATTATTGGGCAAGGGATTAAAGTTAAAGAACTGACCTGGCACTGAACCTACATTTAGATAGACTATTAATTGATAGTTGAAATGTGTGTGTAATCTTTTGGAATTCAATCTCCTGGGTCTTGTTTTATCAAGTATCATTTCTTTTTATGTTTACAAATATATAGCAAACAAAGATTCCTCTTTTGCTGTATTGTACATACCTGTAGATGTCTGAAAACACAAACTCCAGCAATAAAAGAAAACAAGCCTTTGTTTTCAGATTCATACTTTTTTTTTTCCAAGTTCTATCAGTTCTGGTGAAGACTTGCTTTGCAAACTTGACAACTTCAGACAACACGGAAAATCATTTGGATAAAAGCAGAGATTTTGTGGGGGGAAAAAAAATATTCATTAAGAATCTAGCCTTGAGGGCTGATCATTTCTTGAAAAACTTTCTTTTTTTTTTTGGTAGGAGAGGGTGAACATTCAAATACAGTTTTTATAGTTCCTCTGTAGTGGTGAGGCCCCAATCAGATACAAAAGCGCTAGGAGTGGTTGATGATATCGGAAAAGTGTTGGTATTAGTCGTATTGTCGCTGGTGATGGTAGCAGTCATGATCGGTGAATTGACTGCAGACAGTCACCCATGTGATAAAAACTGGCATTCTGATATTTTAAAAAAAAAAACTCAATTATTTATTATTTGGTTTAAAGAAGAAGTCTTAAACCAACTGAGGGGACCAAGAAAGCATGTAGACTCACACATTCATATACAAATGCATATATATGTATGTGCATGCATACATACATAACTATACACATATACACAGCAATTGAAAATTTATAGCCAAAATGTCAGCAATGATTTGTTTTTAAAAAAAAGACATTGAAAGATAGAGGGAGGGGGAAGGTAAAGCCAAAACTAAAAGCAGACTTGAAGAGCTATAAGACGTACCTAAAATCCTAATGATTTTTTTCTGTGAACTATATCAATGTTGTTAGTCTAGCTAACAAAGGTTTTCAGTAAATCCAGGCTCTCTCAGTAGTCGAGGGAATGCTCAGGTATTTCAGGTTCTCATGATCAGAAACGGGATGGCAAAGAATGTCACTAAGCAGTAAAGTCGATGGAAGTGTCTAAATTTGACCATCACAAGGTCACAGCATAAGGATATGATATTAAAAATGGACCTCATTTGGTGAAGGTTATAGTCAAAAGTTTCAATATTGGTACATTTGGCCTGTTTGGCACAAAATGTTCCTTTTGTTTATCCAACTGGAATTGTTCTTTTACTAAGGGATCTTGTAGAGTTTACAAATACTTTGAATAGACTGACTGCAGTGATCATGGAGTGTGAAAGACTTGCCCAAGGTCCATACGGCCTCTCTTAGGCTTGAACCCAAGTCAGCTATGTTAGCAACACAGCTGGTTTGAAAAAAAACCCAAAACAATTACAAAGACATTTTCGTCTATAACTTTTAGAAGAGTCATTAACATTCCAACTTTTGTTTGGACAATCAAATCTCTTCTTCCCATCTTGAATTATACACTTGACAATGGCTGAAGAATGGATCGGCCATAATGTTGTGTTGACAACGTCAAAGATGGGAAGAAGAGATTCGATTGTCTGAACAAAAGTCGGAAAGACAGTTTTGGCAGACAATTCACACCACCCTAGTTTTTCATAGCGGTGATATGAAATCTGTTGTCATAAAACGCGAGACTAAATTCCTGATGGGAATTGGTTTGTGGGTAAAGATACTTTTTTCTTCATCATGACTCATTTAAGGTTGCAAATGTGTGCGGCTTTTCTCGACTCTTACAGTATATATATGTGGTCCAGGTAAAAGATTCAAATGTCAAGTAAACACTGAGAAAAAAGGGAAGAAGAATACCAGATGATTGTGCCAATGAATTCAACTTTCAGCTTTTGATTTTTAAGGATCTTATATTAATCCTTTCTATACTCCTCGGACTGGATATATATCCCGAGGTTTCTATGGCTTTTACAACCGCAGACAATGACGTCATCATAGTATAAAACCCACGCAGAAATTAGTTCACATTACATGACTGAACAGGAAAGACATCTAGGCTAGGTAATCTGCTAATTCCGTGTTCATCTGTCCCAGGATTAATGTCTAATGGGATAAATGTATCCCATCATGATTTTGGTTCTTCAAAATTCTTGATTTAATAAAAGAATACTTTTTCTTTAACCATTAAATAAAAATTAACATGTTTTTGGCATTTTAAAAGTTCAGGCATTAAACACCTTTAGTAGATTAGGGTTAAGAGGGATTAAATAGTCAGACAAATCTGAACATTTTTTCCATAAAAATGTTACTATCTAGAATTTTTAAAGCAAATAAAGAAGTGAAAAACATATAAAGTCAAAAGATTTTTCTTAGAAAATAAATATAAATTCCATAATTTATTCTAATTAAATTATATGGATTCAATCAGATTAATTCACTGAGTGAGTCAATGTTTCTAAACTTGCTTTAAAAAAAGAAAGAAAAAGATATTTAAGAATCTTTTCATTTAAATAAAGACATAAAAAGTTCCAAGTTTATAAATGGTAATGTATTTTGAGATTTGTATTAGTGCAAAAGTTTTTATGTAGTTTTTAAAAAGTTGCAGATGAAAGGTCATGCTAGGGTTAACAGGAGAGCAACAACTGTCACAAATGATTGAGTTATTTCCCTTGACTAATGAAAGCTTAGCATATAAATTTTCTAAATTCAATAGCTGTCATTTAGTTGATAAAAATTCTCTTAGATGTAAATCAGCAGATATCTAATATCAATATAAGCATAATCTGGCAAAACAATTACTTATCTAAATATATTTCCAAAGGAAAATGACATATAGACCAATTTCACTTTATTTAAAAAAAAAAAAACATCAAAAAATGTCCTGTAAATTCACAGGTGATACATACTTATTCGTATAGGTTTCTTGAACACATTCAAGAGACCAATAAAAAAATTGGGAGAAATTCTTAAAGTTAATTCTGAAAAGTTTACATAAACTTACTGAAAGAAATAAAAATAATATTTTCTTAATTTTGACTACCATTTTGCTTTATCCTAGTTGCCTCCTATCACAACTTAATTCAAGCCGTCAACCTGAGCAAACAGCGCGGATTGGAAATAAAAAATAAGCTCTTGGTATTCTTTATTTCCAATCCACGAGGCAACTAGAAATTAACTGGCTTACATTATAATTTATTTGTTTTCACATTTCACATCCAACATTTGTTTCCAGCTTTTCATTGAAAATTAGAATTAGGACTGAAGGCTGAATTTTATCCACTTGGAGGTGACCTGGCATTGCTTTTAAATAAGGATTCTTTGCTCGCTCAGTCTACAGATCCTAATTTCTGCCTTGTCTCTTTAGGATACAGCAGTGATGGCCAAATCGACACCTGTTTGGTTAAGAGGTGGGGTAAAGAGGCCATGTTAAAGCAATCAGACAGAAATATGACTAGGAAAACCTAACCACCTCAGGTAGAAATATAATGTGCGATATGTCACCCAGAACTCAAGGGGTAAATATTTTAGTCATACACAGGAATTGAAAACCAAATCTCATTAGAACACAGCTTGAACGCTTATAGGAATGCTTCTAGTGATCTCCCTGCAATTTGTTCACATGATTACTTGATCCACTCCTGACTTACCAAACCATTAAATATAGACCCCTGCCAGACATGAAGCTCTGGGGGCTTGACGCACAAGATAGCCACCTTGATTTGTTGTTTTTGTTTTCCATTTATTGCTCCATCAATTTCTTTCTTCCTTTTATTATTTCTTTTTGGTTATCTCCCCCAAGTTACTACATAAGGCAAAACGTGCACGAAAAAGTTCACTGCAGAATAAAAGAAACGGGAGGAAAAAGTACTAAAGAAAAGAAATGATTGCGATCTCATTTCTTTCTTCAGGGCTTCCAAATTCTTTGCAGCAAAATGCCTATTTTGCCTTCAATCGAAAATGGTCAACCTCAGTCAAGTTCCCAACACGCATCTCAAGTTGAGGTGGGCATAGAGAAATCAAAACAAAAATCCTGTCAAATGCATACTTAGCATGAACCATTTCAGATATATCCACTTTACCTACGTATACCAGAGAGGTTTTAAAACATTTAAATATTCAACGCTGACTATTAAGAAAAAATGTCCATTGAAAGTTCGACTTTGAAGCAGGTTTCAGAGATTTAGACTTAAAATGAATTTCAGATACTGAGTTGAAAACTATTTTTTCCATATAAGCTTAATAATATTCAACACCTTTTATCATTTTAAGACATTTTGTATCTGGTATCTATATGTTAGGCTTTAAAATAATTCCCCCTAATGCTTTGTAAATTACCATTAAGTGTTGACTTAAGGTAGGTTAAAAATTAACTTAGAAATATCTCACATGCTCATTGTGAGTATCACTAAAATAAGTACACAAATATGTACTTAAGAAAAGAAAAATCTAACCAGTAAACACCAATGAATCATCATCATCATCATCATCATTAGAAGCCTGCAGTTGTTATGAATGTCTATTGGCAATAATTGTTGGTGACTGACTTTTAACAGCACATAACTTTACTATAGGGACTAGTTCTTCAAATGTTCCATAAGGATTGAACGGGTTTTTGATATTTTCAACAGACTTGGTAGAGAGAGAGAGAGAAACAAAAGAAGGGTTGGAGGAGAGTTGCAGGAGGGATAAAGGGGGGGGGGGCAGGGAATTCAACAATGTACCACATCAGGCAAACAAAGTGCAGAGTCCAAAAGAATTCGTGGATTATTTACTTTATGTAATTTTAATTTTTTCTTTCATTTTTTTAAAATTTAATTTTATTCATCCATTTTTTTTTTTTAGGACAAGGGGGATGGTTATGTTTCTTTTGTGGAGAGGGGAATCTAAGGAAGCCTGGGGCAAATGTGCAAAGTCCCCCCCCCACTAACAAGCATGAATTTATTTCCTGTCCACAGTTAAACAACAGTAGTTTTACAGAAGGACAAGCAAGATTTAGAGGACAGACAGATGTATGCAGAGAAAGATGGGTGTGAGAAAGAAGGGGAGAGAGAGAGTAACAAAGTATGACAAAGAATTATCTCCGACATTTCCTTTAGTTTATCCAATGTAGCCACTACAGACAAAAGTGACAACATTCAACTCATCACACAATTGAATAGGCAGGGCGGGAGGGAGATCAAAAGGTTAAAGGACAGATGTACCGTGCTCCGTTTAGCATTGGTGATTATCTCCCTTGGGACATAAATAAGTAGGGTTTGTTCTTTTTGGATGGGAAAGTGGGGAGACTAAGTTTGTATCTTTACAAGAAAATAAATTTCTTGCTCCCCACCAGGGCCTGCCGTAAAGAAAGTAAACTGGGGTCAGTCCTGTGCAGGTGACAGAAAAACAGGTAATCTTGTGGTGAAAAAGGGAAAGGTGTGTGCACAGGTGTACAATGGGTATTTGTTATGTATGTTTATTTTTTTTTGTGTTGTTGTTGTTTCACATATACATACTAGTTATGCATACGTGTATGTGTGTTAGGAAGACCAGGTTGTGCATGTAGATAGATATACACATGTATCACTTATGTTCACATACCTATACAAATGCGCAACCAGGAACAACACTTCTGATACAGAATCAGTTAGGGGAAAAAAAAAGATAAATAGTTATTGGCAATTTGTTATAAATTTTCTTCTTTTTTTTTTTGGTTGCATAGGTTATGCTTTTTAGGGACCAAGAAAAAATAAAGATAGAACTGAGTTTTTTTGGCAATAAATACTCAATTGCTTATATATATTGTACACATAACAATGATTTTAATTCATTATTGACAACTCTGTGTGTGTGTGTGTGCGTGCGTGTATATCTCCACACACACAAAAACATAAGTGTGTGCGCGTGTATACACACATATAGATATACACACACATATATACATACATAAACACACATATCATATATACATGTTTCTTACATTCATATACTCTCATATTATTATACATATATATAAAGATAGATACACACACATACATACATTATATATATATAT
>VCCN01006703.1:5245038-5265449 GCA_006491835.1 Architeuthis dux | reverse complement strand
TTAGTACTAGAAACTGTAAAAGCTTTATAGACTATATATATAAATTTCAGAATGAGTTAAATTATATATATAATAGCGCCTTTCTGTCAGTAACGCTTGCATCATGCCAAGGGTGTGGTCATAACAACTTGTAGGAATAAAGTCTTGGTCTTGACCAGACTTGAAACTTGCAAGGATCACTAAGCTGACGCATGCAAAGGAAACAGGGACTACATCTCCGGTTGTTTATACTCTAATGGGTGTTGTCTCTTAAGAGATGGACACTTTAACTTACTTATATCTGTTCATATGCTAATTGTACTATGAAAATGTTGGCATCTGCTTACTTTCTATGCTCTTAGTATTTGCAGTATCACTATATATGTAATCATTAGAATGAATGTAACTGCATCACTATAGTTTACTATATTTAATAAATCCTACCCATGATATCAAAGATTACATAAAGTTGCTATATTCAAAATAAAAATTTCAAAGCATATACTCTTGTATTACCGATTGAAATTTACTAGATTGTAAAGAAATTCTGATCGCATTTAAAATGCATGCATTATTTTTTCTTTCTGCTGTATAGATCAAGATATAAAATATTACATGGTGTTATTATTATCGTTGGTACTTTAGGCTTTCTATCAAATGTACTAGCACCGATCTATACTTCTGAGAGACCGAAATTGTGCAGTAGTACATAATAATGTTACCTAAATATCCCTTCAGTTTGAGCACCATTGAGCCGAAGCACCTCTTCAGATAAGGTGGTCTGTATCCATGGCAGTCTTCTCTCGGGAAACCTATCTTTTTGCATCAACATCACATCCACCAGCACACTACCAAACATTGATGGGTAAAATATGGATTTCTGAAAAGATAAAAATAAATAATGAAACCATTAATCATATAATAAGTGAAAGCAATAAATTAACTCCGTACAAAAATAGATATGTCTGGGTCGGAACAGTGATCCTCTGGCAATTGTGCAAACAACTTTGATTTGATCATGCAGACTAATAAACCAGAAGCTGTCTGAAAGAATAAAAAAAAAAAGCAATATTCTTTGGAACTTTGAAATTCAGACAGATCACCCAATCCAATCCAGATCTAATCATCATAAATAAACTGTCAGATAGTGGATCTCACAGTTTCAGAAGACCAGAGTGAAACTAAGAGAATGAAAAGCTGGAAAAAATATGGGAGTGGATCAATAAGTCTGAAGCCTGACACATAGTAGCTGAATTTTGATCTGAAGTTTTCACAGTATAATATTTCATATTTGACTATTTAAATTAAATGACTTTAACTCTTTATAAGAAATATCCAAACCATACTTCCCGTTCTGTCCCACTCATTTTTTCTTTAGTTGAAGAAATTCAGCTAATAATTATGTGTCAGACTACAGACAATAAGTCTGTATTGAAATGGTTCTTCGGACGATTGAACTCCTTCTTGTTATTTGTGTTGTAAACATGACGTTTCAGCCGATCCATTCTTCGGCCTTCTTCAGGTGTAAAATCCGAGTGTGATGGGTTAAACAGAAATTAAGTTTAAAGGGGGGTAGTGCTTATAGCGCATGGCCCTGGTGTTTCTGTGTCTTTGTTCTGTCGGGTTTAAATTTTGTTGAGAAGTGGAAGCCACATCGGGTTGAAATCCGCGCTTGTCTGGCTAATGCATTTAGTCAACATTTTGATGTGAGCTGTCTCTTTGATTTTTCTCTGCTTCCAACAACGTTCTCTGTCGATAATCTGGACTTCCTCCCAAAGAGGAAGATGCTCGCTGTTCTCTCTCCAGATGTGGTCGGCCATAGCCGATTTATCTATCTCGCCCCTGATTATGGCCTTCTTGTGTTCATCAAGTCTGACCTTAAGGAGGCAGCCTGTTTCTCCAGTGTCTGTAGTCTGACACATAATTATTAGCTGAATTTTTATCTGAAATCTTCACTGCATAATGTTAAATCTATGTGATTAATATTCACCACTGAATTAAGTGCATTAACAAGGAAGGAGATTATGTTGAAAAATAAATAGGCTGCCAACTTATTGATGTACCTATGTAGCTGGACCTTGCCAGGGAACTAGAAAAATTGTGAAATATAAAAATGACAGTAGTACCTATTATTGGAGCACTTGGAAGGGTCATAAAAAGAATGGAAGAACTGGAAATCCGGGGGAACCATTTAGATGATAGCATTACTAAAATGAGCAAGAATATTAAGAATAATGCCAGAGTATTGAGGAGACTTGCTGTCACTGGATCCCCAGCAAGAGAGTAAACAGATACTTCAGTTATGTAAAACTCAAAAGAGTATAAATAATAACCAAAAGTAGAGGGTGAGGAAGAAAACCCAAAGCAAATCAATAATAATTTTGTTGTCTTTACCCTCAGGACTTGCCACTACTGTAGCAGAAATAAGAGCATACTTGATGAGATAGACAGAGATGCTGGAAATTTGCCACAGGCTAGAAATGATAGAGAATGAGACTCAAATGCAAAATGATGGCATTAATGTGTGGACATGAACACTTTTCGAAGAATTCAGCATTTGTTTAATATGCAAAGCAATCGAAAAACTTTCCAGCTGAACACAGACAAGAGAAAAAACAAAGTATATCTGCATAGTTATGGTGAAGAAATGGGATTACTGGAGTAAAATATATATACACATGCTTTACTTGGTTATTTTTATAGAAAGAAATGCAGTTTTCAATAACCTATTTTCTTTTATGTGCTGTAATCTATGAAATATATATCATACTTGTCTGCACAGGCAGAGAATGGCCTAAAAGAATGTCCAGTATATTTAATAATTGCTTAATTTATGAATAACATCAAAATCAATACGTGGCTTATGTCATTGTTATCAAATTAGATTCTTTTTCTCTTTTTTGCTGCTGGTTGGCTTGGCATGCCATTCATTTTACATATCTATCATCATCATTATGATAATCATCATCTAGTTGTTGTGAACAAGAAAAAGAAAGTCTGCTAGATTGTAGATACGGCTGTGCCAGCAGACCACAGTGTGAAGACAAAGGAAACGAAAAACAAAATAATTATTATTATTCTCTTGGGACTTTGAAATCCAAATGGATCATCCAATTCAGCCCAGATCAGATCTAGCCATCATAAACAAGAACATTTGTCCAATAGTTGATGTCAGTATTCCAGCAGAGCACAGAATAAAATTTAAAGAAAGTGAAAAGCTGGAAAAATATCTGTACCCTGCCAGAGAACTTAAATTGTGGAAAATGAAGGTGACAGTTGTGCCCATCATTATTGGCATACTTTGAACAGCCTTGTACATAGATTGGAAGAAATGGAAATCAATGGAAGAAGCTAGAATACTAAGGAGGGTGCTGAATTAGTGAGGAGATGATCTCCAGTGAAAGCCACCATTTACTACAGGTGTGAAAAAACTCAATAAGTAATAGTAGCTTTACTACTACTACTACTACTACTAATTATAATTATAATTATTATTATTATGACGACGTAATAAGAGCCACAAAACTCCCCATCAAAAACAAAGAATCTTCTGTTCTTATTTTAAATCAATATCTATATAGATGTTTAGTAAAAAACACCATCAAGATTGCATCAAAGATAAAACCCATGGCCTAATTTTATTGAGCAAAACTGGCTTGATGCCATACTTTGGATTCTTAACTTGTATCTAAATTGATGTAAAAAATACTGCCAAATATTAGTTATTAATTCTGTATATATCAATTCTATATTGGAAGAATTTCCTTTTCATAATAATTCCCCAACTGAGGTATCCTATTGCAAGTTATTCATTGATCTATGGTGAAGAAAACTCAATTTGATAGATCAAGAGAGTTTGAGGAATTGGTTACATCTTCTCTTTTTGATCAAATGCTTAAAAGCATTCAGTTAAATTCACAATGATGGAAGACAATGACTTCAACTATACATGCAATCAATGGACTAGCCCAGGGGCCGGCAAACCTTTTTGAGGGGCGGACCGAATGTTTTCATGTCTTGCAGGCCAAAGCGAATAAAAACTGAAACAATGATCATAAAAGATTGTTTTTTAAAAATTATTTTAATGTTTTTTTTTTCACTATAGGAAATAGTCATAAACTTCTATGTACCATCAATCAATGAGAACTATGAAATACTTTTTTGTGGACAAAATATTGCTTAATTGTGGTTTGAATTTTGTGTATATTAATAGAACAGCTGGAATATGTGGTGTTGAAACATTTTATTGCAATAAAACATTGATTCTTTTTGAGACCACTGCAAAAATGATACTTATGCTCTACTTTTCAATACTGAATTTTATTGTTTGCTAATCAAAAACGGATAAGGAAAACAAAGAATTTTTGTATGCAACATCACAGGCGGGCTGGATGAAATAAGGCCGCGGGCCAGATTTGGCTAGTGGGCTGTAGTTTTCCACACCCAGGACTAGCCAACTGTTTGGCATTTACTGTACATAACCATGCCAGCATGACCATATGCTGTAGGAAAGAAAATGGAGCTGTTTAACAAGCCTCTATATCCTGGGAAATGGCAGCAAAACTCAAATTAAACTGGTACATAAAATGATAGATGTGGGTTGGCGAGTGGTCAATGGCACTGAGAATGGACTCGGCAAGCTGAGTTCAAACTCTGGCTGGGACAGTTTGTTTTCACTTTGCACTAATGTCATTGGGAAATACATGAATCCAACAGTTCTCCCACCAGCTATGAGTGAAACAGCTGGGCAGACTTGGTTCTTTGGCCTGGTTGGCAACCAGTCTACGAGATGGACAACTTTGAATTCAAACCAGGATTTCCAACCCCCCGTTCAGCATTGTGAGAGGCTGGCAAACGGGCAAGGGTAGGGAATGTGGGCTGCAGTGAAACTTGGATGGGCTTGTGTAAAATGAAGGATAATAAAAATGGACTGACAAAATAATGCGATCGCCATCAGCACCTTCTCACAACACCTTGAGTACAAGTGGAAAAAACAAAAACAATCTTTTATTATCTATTTTTTTTTAAGTATTGTTTTAATTAAATTTAGAATTTTAATGAAAATTTAGAAAAAGTACAAGAACAAAATATTTCCCATTTTCCAGACAGAAGCAGTTTATGAAAAGCTAATAAGAGAGAGAAACATTAACCCTTTATAGGGCACCCCTAAACATATTTTAGATATCAAAACAACTTTTTTGTATGTTAAACTAGACCTAATTATAAGATATTTTCAGTTGCAAGTTTTCTGAAATTCTTTTGTTTATGGGGGCAAAACCCCCCTCTGATGAAACGATCATATATGGTGCCTCGCGCCAAAAAGTGGCAAAAAAATGGAAATCACACTTTCAAGAAGTTTTGAACACTAGTGTCTACTTTCCCACCGATACAGTCAAAAGAGTGAATGGTACACATTTTATTGCTACCAAACCGTGTTGTTAGATCAATGCTGATTGGTTGGAAATAAAAACCTTGTTGATTGGCGCTTTAGCTGTGCTAGTAGTGCACTATCTTTAGACCCAATTTAAGTGATCATATATAGTCACTTGCCCCATAAAGTATTAACGGAAGAGAAAAATGTTACCTTAGATTGCTCAATTTCTTCAATTGCTGGTTTTCGTACCCCCTTCTTGGCGCCAGTCTGCAGAGCTCTTTCTAAACGCCGCTGACAATGACTAGCGAAATGACTCACAGGCACCTGAAGACAAATTGTATCAGAATTAAAAATTACAAACCCAATTTGAACCTTTGAAGAGAAGGAGGTTAAACAAAAATATATCTGACCATATTCTGGTCGCAATAAGAGTTAAGGAAAACATACACACACAAACACATATATACATATAAACATACACACAAACACATATATACATATATACATAAAATAAAGTGAGTGGCAAAAAAAAAGGGAAATAATCTTTTTGTAAAAAGAAAAAGAATAAAAAAATAAGATACTACAACCAAATGATATTAATACCCAAAATTAAAGTCTGTGAATAAAAAAGAAAAGAAAAAGAAAAGAAAAGAAACAGAAAAGAGAGAGACAGAGAGAGAGAAAGAAGAAGGCAGAAATAAACTAAGAATTTGTATAGCATTCACTTTTTTTTTTATTGAAAAAAGATGTTTGCTTGGTCATTTTAACAAGGGGTTCCAGTGTCTGACACTTACCTCGGACACACATGAACTCCAACGTGTTGCTGTTGCCTGAAGGTTTCGACCATGAAATGATAACCAGTGGAGATCAGAATAATACGGACATGAGACGAAGAGAATTCAGAGCAAAATACCAGAGTAACAGACATATTTTTTTCTATGACTAATATCATATATGAAGTAGAAGATAGAAGAGACCGGTGATTTGGAACGGGTTTGGGTCATAATCTTGAGAGACACAATCCTGAATGCCATAATCCCGAATGTTGAAATCCTGAAAGGGTGAAATCCCCAAAACCACAATCACAAAAGATCAAAATTCCGAAAAATATAATTTAGGAAAAAATAATAAAAAACGTTCTTAAAATACATTTTTTTACAGTTTTAAGAAGGGATTTATTTTAGAAATATAAAAACACATTTACTTAAAAAAACAAAACAACCCTAATGTTAACCCTTAGAAAATACAGTAAGATAGAATGACATTAAAAAAAAGTTAAAAAAACTCAAGCAAAGAATGATCTTTATAAACAATCAAAGCACCTTCTTGTATTTAGCCTTTTTTCAATAGGAATTGCAGTTTTTGAGATTTCAACTTTTCCAGATTTCGCCTTTCGGGATTTCCACTATGGGATTTTGATCTTTCTGGATTGTGGTTTTTGGATTTTAGCCTTTAGGGATTCTGATCTTTTGGGATTTCAACATTCGGTATTATGGTGTTTGGGATTGTGTCTTTTAGGATTATGATCAGCACCGATATGGAACAGCATCTGCACACTTGAGGAAAATTACTGTATGTGAAAAAAAGTCCTCAGTACAGAACTACTGTTGTAGAAAATAGTGCTGGCCTTAGAATAAAACTTAAAAGTGAACAAAAGATGTTCTTAATGGACTAATTGTCTCTGTTTAAGGGAATGTGTTGTTTCATACCAAGTACATAAAATGATTGTAAAAACTTTACTAGTTATGAACAACACCAAAAATACATAAAGCATGGAATGATTGAAAGAGAAATTTGAAGGTTCCAATTTGATTTTAAGACTTAGGGTTTAAAAACAAAAAGGCCTTTAAAACTTCAAATGTGGGTGTCAGTGCACAATACAGTGCACTGAAGCCCATTAGAATTAACAGATCGCTTAGAAACACAAGACAAAATAAACATAGCATTAACAACTTTAATATCTTTGGCATGAATACTTTAAAAAAGCAGACAATCAAAATGAAGAGACCAACACAGAAAGAAAGAAAGAACAACAACTAAACAACCTCTATTGTTGAGTGATTACAATAAAAAGGAAATGTGTAATTTGTGAAAACAGAAGACAGTAAAAGGGACACAGGAGGAAGGGACTGACAAAGATAGAAAATAAACTCATGGTGCTGGTGAATAAGGTGGAAAAGAAAGAGATAATCAAAGAAACTATTATGAAAAAATCAACAAAAACACAAAGATCAAGATGCAATAAAAAAACAACTAATGATACTACTAATCTAAACGAGTACCAAAATCTAGAAAAAGACAATAAGAAGTAACTAAGACTAATATTTATTTTACTAATGAGAAATTTAGTGCCTCAGTGCTCTTAACCACACAATGGCCTCTCTCTCTTGTTGGAGTTTACATAACAAATATTAATGTTTATCTACAATTTAAGCATATCAAAAACATCTATTCTACTCAGAGCTGATAAAGAAATATCTATAATAGAACAACAACCAAAGGAAACAGAGAGAAGATCAAGATATTAGCTTTTGATTCTGAGATATGTTTACATATGGGAACAAATCTCCACACCTCCACTTACAGGCTAAGGCTGTCAAGGTCTTCATATATTATTGAGATCAGCCTATGCAAATTAAAAATTACATAAAAATAGGTGATAAAAGTATAGAGCAGAAAAATGTTACATTGGAGAAGAGGGCTATGGCGACGAAAGACCAGGAAGAAAGCTAATTTGGAGGTAACTGTGGCTGAGAAAACAGAACCTAAATTGGCATGAAGAAACCACTGAAAATCATCAAATTCTGGCTCAGTGATATCGTTTAGACAATTGAAATTTTTATCTCCATAGCGGACAGGCATTGTTACTGTATATTGAATCCCAGGACAAGTAAGACTCAGAAATTCCTGCTGTGAGAGACTGAATAATGTTTATATTTTACTATAAGCTCTCAAAGTTGGATTCTATATGAAACAGAGAGTTATTGTCTAGTTTGTGGTTTATGAAGGAACAATTACATAAAAGCATGTATTGTTTATTCTTTTAGGGTAGAGAAACAAATCTGACTAGATCAGACAAAAATGCTTTGAATGATAACAATTGTGAAGTAGTGACATCACATCTTATTTTTAACCAACATAAAATTGCCCAAGAGATAACTGGGTAAACGCACACAGAGATCAGGGCCATCTGACTTTATCACATGGTATATATAGTTTTGATGATGACTGTTATTATAAACTATATAAGCAATAAAAATTGAACTAAACGTGGATTTTGTCATATTATGAAAAAGCTCCTTAGTCATTTTTGATTGTGTACAAAACGACTATAAAGATTTCCATATTCTATACAGTAATACGTTGATTTGTGTCCTATCGCAGATACATCCCCATAAGAGTTTAAAACCCATTAACTGCAGATGAGGGGAATTACAGTCATTGCAGTTCTACAGGTCAAATGTGAATGACAAAGATTTCCGTCATTGCTGAAGAGAATGCAGTGTATACGTCATGTTTGTTTCAAGTTCTCCGGGTACAGAGAAAAGAAGGAGAAGGTAAAAGAGCAGACACCTTGCTGGGTTGAGCTAATAACATAGTGAAAGAAATGTAATGGATGACATTTGTTCCTTTCTCTTCAGAAAGGCAAGGAAGATGTATGCACAAAAGAGAGGTTTAGGCAAATATGTAGGTGTCATGGTATCTTATGTTGTGCAGTGTGTATATTTCACTTCACCCTATAATGATCGACATATGCCCAGATCGACTTCAAACTGATTGAAAAGATCATTGGAAATAAAAATTTAATACTGCTAATAACTTTTGTAAGAGTTTTATGTAGAAATGAAGAAATCTTGCTTTACTTTTTGAAAAAATTAAGTCTCTAACCTTGAAACTAGTACTAGTGCTACCAAAATTTAATTTATGATATTCACAATATAGCAAGAACTAACATTTAAACTGTACAAATTTTATAATTTTAATGAAAATTGGAGAGGAAAACAATGTTTACTAAGGCTTCAAACTAAGTGCCCAAAGAAAATTTTGCAGTCATACAATCTTAAAACTTATTAAACTATACATACACTACAGAGGAATTGAATTTCCAGTAAAACATTAAATGTTTCATTTTTTCTTTTAAAATTGTGAGTAATTAAAGAGTTATAATTGTTTACATAAAATGTGGGGGTCTACTGCAAATGAGGATTGTGCATAACATAAGTGGTACTTACATCATTGAGATCACAGCAAGGGTCCAGGTGGCGGGAAATGTAACCCTCAAGGTAGGAGTAAAACTTGAGTGATGGTGGGAAGAATGACAAACAGATCGCCAACAATTCCCAGCCTCTTTGCAAGCTTGTGCTAAAAGATGACAAATCATGACAATTAAAACAACCCCAAAAACAAACAGACAATAAACAGGACCTTTTAATACATTGATAACTAAATGGGTCATGTAGGAATATACCAGGTTGTAATAGAAGTTCTATCTGATGTTTCAATCTATTTAGAAACACAAATATTGTGTTTCTAGTGATTAAAGATACACTTGATCATTAACATACTCTCCTTCACTTTTGACAACCTTATTCCATCCATCAACAAGTTTTTTGACACCAGATTTGTAGAATTCCTTTGATTTTGACATGAAATAAGAGATCAACTGATTTTCAACCTCTTCTCTTGAAGTGAGTCTTTATCCATCAAAATGGTTTTGCAAACTTTTAAATAAATGATAGTCAGTTGGAGCAAGGTCAGGAGAGTATGGTGGATGAATCATTTTTTCCCAGCTGAATGCCTCTATGCGATCTTTGGTCACTTGAATGGTATGAAGACGTGCATTATCATGATGAAGAATAGGCGTTTTTCTGTTAGCTAAGGATAGGCATCTTCTGTCCAAAGCTATTTTCAAGCACTGAGGTTGTTGGCAGTAAACTTCAGTTGTGACTGTTTGGTTATCGTTTAAAAGTTTGTAAGGAATGATTCCTTGCATATCCCACCAAACGCTCAACAAGATCTTCGGCTGGGGAACAGGTCTATCATTGTGACTGAGGCAATAATGACAGCTCTTAACATTGTGAAAAACGATCCATTCTTCATCCAAAGTAACAACTCTTCCAAAAAAGACGGCTGGAGCTGCCGAGAATGCAGTGACTCACAACAATCAGCACGTTGCAGGATATTTGCTATGGACAGCTCATGTGGGACCTATTTCCCAACCTCTGACACTTCTTGATATTGAGTTGAACAGTCATATGGTTAACAATGAATTGTTCGCTGATTGTAACAGCAGGATAGGGATGGCATTTCACCTATCTTGTTGAATCACTATTGGTACAAAAAACGGACAGAACTTTTGTTATATAATAGATATTTGGAACAAAACAGAATATCAAAACATTTTGCTAGTTATTATGGATTTAATGATGCTTTTAAAAAAAAATTATGGATTGATAACTTTGCATGCTAAAAATAATTTTATAATTGAAATTAATATTAGATATCTCAGGTATTTTTATTAGAAAGTAATGCAAGAAAATATTAAGCTGGATTATATAGAGAGAAATGACAACTTGGATTATATGGTAACTTTCTATTTTTAACTGACTGCACAGGTTATAATTTAGTACTATACATCATTTTAAAAATTGAAATGAATGGATGGAAAATGCCTTATAGGGTTTAATCTAATTTTCTTTTATAGTTGTTTCATGAATGATGAGATTTATTTTATTAGAAACATGTAGAAACCTGAATTCATAGAGCATAGCTCAACACTAATAGTTAAAGAAAAAGAAAATGTTTTAATTTCTTAGCAACAATCTAGGACCTCTACGAGAGCAGAGATAAAGATACCATTAAAGTTAACAAAGAAGTTTTTAGGATTATCGTTTTGTTGCCTTTGCTAAATCTTCAGATTAAACATATAGATATGTCATTTTCCGCATTTCAACATGGAAAATGATGAAAGAATAGAGTTCCCAAGAAGGGAGGTGTTAGATCAGTGGTTTCGAAACTGGGGTCCGCGAACCCCTATTGGTCCGTCAAATAATGGTTTGGGGTCCGCAGTTCAAAATTTAAATTAATACCATAAATTTAAAATTAGTATAGCTGAGCTCTCTTCGTACAACTTACCTTTCTGAGCAGGCTTTCTCCATGTTACTGTATATAAAAAAAAAAAAAAAACGAAACCGACTGAATGTGGAACATTACTTGAGAATTAACATGTCAAATATCGAACCCGACATTGCGAATTTTGTGGTAGAGAAACATCAACCATCGCACAGCTATCGAAAAACAATCATTGTACACAGACCTGTACCATATATTAGGATTTGGATAAATGTAATCCATTTAAAGTAAAAATTATTTTTAAAGGTCAAAAGTTGCTTATTATTAATTCATTATTTATTAATTACTGTCTAAAAGTTAAATGAATGGGGGTCCACCAGGATATTTTATTTATAGAAGGGGTCCCCGAGTTTTTAAAGTTTCGAAACCACTGCGTTAGATAACAGCTCTAAATATATTAAAGCATATGTTGCCCTTATTAATCTATGTTTGTTCAGTTAATGATTTTTTAAAATGAGTTCTTTTTTGGCGCAATGAAATCTTTATGAGTCATGATGTGCTACTCTTAAATGTTTTTTATGAACATGTTACAGTTAGTATACTTATTGCAAACAATACTGCCCTTTCATCTTTATTTAAAAAACAAAAAATTCATGGCAAAGGGCTGCATTTGATTCCACATCCCAATGGAAAGTGGGAAGCGGACTATTAACAAAAAAGATATTTTTCAAAAATACTTTAAACAAGGTCTGATCACAAGGGGTGGTGGGGGACCATTTTATTGTCATGCAACTTGATAATTAACAAGACTGGCTGCTGCAGGGTCAAACTCCACTCCAATTTCTATTCCGACTGAAGATGATTACTACAACTAGTGTATTGTATATATAATAAATAAAAAATTATAAAAATATATTTTTTGTATGAATGTATTTATTTATTAGAATTAAATAAGCCCAGGCATATCTGTATGATAAATATTTGTTAATATCTATAACTTGTCAATTTAGCTCAGTCAGTAAGACAGCCACCTGGCAATCAATTGGTCATGAGTTCAAATCACGGTGGGGGAATGGGGATATTACATAGCGATTTACACCCCTAATTTTGGTGAGGATTGTTCTTGTTATGGTAGGAAAACAAAGTCAAAGTCAGACTTTGTACTGGAGTTTGACAACAGCTATTGAGATGAAATTTACTGAATGTTTGTTGGGTACTCTCACTATCACTGTTACATCACCTCCTACAACTTCTTATTTGGCAGAGTGCCAAGTGTATAAACAGTTGAGCAGTCAATGAGCTTTAAGTCTCGCTTTTGTGCGAAGTTGCATTTTTGAGCAGAGCCTGGAAACAGTTGAAGTTATTGTAAACAGGACTGAGAGTGAAGTTGTTTGTGAGTGACACAAAGTGTTACGGTTTAAGTAACTGGAAGTTCCTTGTTAGAGGACAACAAAGACGCAAATATATACATCAATTGGCCAACCAGGATTATGCCAATATAATATATAGGCGACAAGGAAAACCGCATTTATAACAGTGTTTTATCTCTAATGGAGACAGAGTTGTTAAGACAATGTAAGGATGGTTACCTCAATAGGAAAATGTGTGTTTGTGAAGTGAAAAGGGAGATTTACAAAATTTATTACAAGTATGAACGGCACTTACTCTTTCCGGTTCTCTGTGGTCTGTCTGCACAATTGAATAAAAATTTCATCTCTCAAAGATGGCATAGTCCAGCCTTTCACTGTTATCTCCAGAGCCACATGAAGTGGACTTGATTTAGGCTTCCTGTCACCCATATACATCTGGATAAGTGATAAATATTAAGGAAGCATACACGCTTGGAAATATCTCAACTAAAACAAACAAAAGTACTCGAAAAGAAAAAAAGGGAAATAAAAAGGGATGTTTATACAATAAAGGAATGCACTGTATTTTATTATTTTTAAACAGTCACACCTATAAAGTCTCCTGAAATATGTAAACATTATTTGTTTCTAGTGACTCGATCTTTTGGCTGTTAATAAAATATTCATGTCTTGATAATGGAGAACTAAAATATAATCAAATTATAATCTTTATAAAATCATCCAATCTATTAAATTATGAAGTTTATATAATTTCATAAATTATATTTTATGAAGACTGCTATGATTATTCATGCCTTTATTGCATTGTGCATTTCTTTTGAGTTTAATAGATGCTGACAACTAATATGTCAATTGGTAATTAAAAGTTTGTTTGTCATTCAATATGACTCAATAGAGCATTAAGTCATATGGCTTTCAAACATTTAACCAGGGTCATCTCAGTTTAAATAGTGAAAGAAGAGTCATTAAATTATATACTTATTTTAAAAAAAAACACAAACTCCTACTGGGATCTACTGTAAGAATGCCAAGGGCGGTAAAACAGAAAAACAGCCAAATTTGGGTGGGAAAAAAAAAATGGACCAAATAATAGCCCATGGCCATTAGTCAAAGGCCATCACAACTGCTAAATTGAGCATAATAAAGCAATAAAAGCTACGACACATGCTTTTATTCATTTCACTATCAATCAGCAAATCATATTTGGATGGTGTTTTCTTTTTAAGTTGCTACGAGAGCCGAACATATATATATATATATATACACACTAAATACAGTCTATATATTATATAGACTGTATTTAGTACCTGCAAACACAAAAAATAATTTCGTTTTTGTAATAAATAAATAATATAGTTTGTTTTCAAACTCATCCAGCAATAGTGAAGAAGTATCGAGCAAATTAATTTCTTTGAAGCAACTTTTTGTTTATACAACGAATTGTCAGATATTTCGGGCTTGATGTATTAATTATTATATATGTATTCAAGGTGTCCAAATAAACACACCTAAAATAACCGTCCATGGGCGATCTATCGGGTGGGTGATCTTACGGTAGATTCCAGTAACAGTTTTCAGGGTTGAAATTCTGTTGTTTCCTCATTGTAAATAAGTTATTGTTGCAATGATTTAAGAAAATTCTTATCCTTTTATCTTGATGCAAATAGAAAATAGTTTCTTAAAATGAATGGTGACAGAAAATATCAAAAAATCATTTTGCAACTTGATTGAAACAGTCTTGTGAGACAGATTTGTTTCAACAATTCCTTGTACTGATTGGCTTTTAGATAGATTTCTATCACATAATCAAAACAGCAAAGATCTGCTAAGAAAATATTTGTTAACAAACGACAATTTTGTAATGTGCAAGGCAAATGATGTCAGAAAGTAAAATGCTTAAAAAGGATATGTTTGAAGACTTCACATGCCTCCCTTTTCACAGCCTTGTCATTGGTCCTTAACATAGGTTTCTGGATAGGGTCCTGTAAATGAGAAAGATTTCATACAAATTTTAAAATTTCACCAAAAATATACAAATGGGCTGATTTCAATAAAAAGGGATGTATTCAATGTTTAATGCATTTTCTTATGAGAAGGGTATTTTTTAAGAAAAACTTATAGAAATATTCTGTCTATACGCAAAATGAAATAATTATTTGAAATTATTCTTTGTTGCAATTTACTTAAATGGAAGGAGAGAATACTAGTAATCTTATTGACAAAAGTGGGGAATGAAAAGGTTGGGAATCACTACTCTATACTGATCCATTTTTCTCTTGAATAGACTCAATATGGTTAATTTTCTAATTCCAGTACGAAGACACTACACTCATTGAAAAGCACTGAAGTAGAAGCTTTTTAAAAAAATTATTAACAACAGTATGTCTAATATTCTAGCTGAATAAATATAAAGCTGTTCTCTTGCCATGGTGAGACAAGTTTACTTGATGACAAAAAAAGCTGAAATTACACACATGAATTATTTGGATTCTTTCTTTTAGGGTGTGGTTGTAATTAGTCAATGGCCATTATTGACTGTATATTTATGATGGAGGGTGACTAGTGACACTGTTTCCAAGCTGTGAGAAGAACAGATTTAGTTTTCATACTGACTTGTTTGAAAAAGAGATTAAGATCACAGTCTGAGATTCCAGGCCTTCATCTTCAGTTTAAAAGCCTGTGGGTGGTATTACAAACATCATGCCATGCAGATTACGACAGAAGCAAAAAATATCTCTCCACTTTGATTATAATGCGGGAAATGAATATACACCAATTCTGAGTGAGTTGTATGATATAGTTTGAATAGAAGAGAAAGAAGAGTAATTCTGGAAAAAAAATGTTGAGACAATGGTTTGGTACAGTTTGGAACCAAGAAGTAGGCATTTTCATAAATCTTGTACATACCAGTGTTTAATGCATTTGTATGCTTTTAAATAAATATATATATATTGAATCTCTGGTATATTCAATATTCAATATTCATGTCATATCGGTATTGTTTTGTACTGATCAATATTTAGACAACACCAATCTTTATGAATCTATAAACAAAAGAGTTCTACGAATGATGATTGTATTGATGTGGTAAAAAAGGTTTTTAAATTCTGTGTCAATTTAAACATATAAACAAGTTTCAGTAAACCAGATGTAATTATTTCTATTATTGTGTGTATTAGAATTGACCAATACAAGGTGTGACAACAATGAAAAAAGAAAAGAAGTTTTGCTCTGATTTAAAATAACTCTTCTCTTAGTTGAGTTTTTGGTAATACGCCTCATTTTCTTGACATTTAAAAAGAAAACTCTAAGTGCAATGAATATACAGTTAAATCAAAAGCATTAGAGATATTGCAAAGATATTTCAACTGAATTAAATAGATTATGAATATTAGCCATTGTGTCTCCTCCAGACTGCAACATCTCAGCTGTAATGAAACAGATTCCAACTGCTTCTCCAGTTTCAGTTTGTGAGGGATGATACCATCTGCCAACAAAGCAAACAGATCTCTGCTTCAGCATTGATCACCCAGCAAAGACTGAAATTGTTTGGACACCTAATAAGGAAGAACCTTGTTATCCTGCAAAGGATGTCTTTGATCTGAACCCAAAGAAGCTTGGGTGGAAACGTCAGACAATGGTGGCTGAACACCATTGCCCAGTACCTGGGCCATATCAACATGCCACTCTACCAAGCCAGGAAGCAGGCAATACACAGAGACCAATAGTGTGTAGTTGCAATGTTGAAACCCCAGCAAGCACCATAAACAAATAAACAAACATAACTAAATGAGAGAGGGCTTCAATAGATAAACAAATAGAAAATAAATGCTACTTAAGTTCCATTTTCACACAACTCTTTCATAGGTTTAGAGTAAGGACATTCTGGTAAGGATCTTGGTTTTTTCACTCATATTAATTAGCATTGAGTTGGACCTATTTTTGATCATGCAAGTCCTTTACACTGTATACATGCGATTTTTGTGCTGTAGAATCCAAAACTACTGATATATATATATATGTGTGTGTAGTAAATTCTAACACAGAGCTTCTCTAAGTAGGGATCGCAACCCTTCAGGTGTGTCGAAAATGGCAAAATTGACTGACATTGAATTGACCGTCAGAGGTTAGTGCCAACTATCTTATGTTCATTCTGGGGCCAAGTTACCCGTATACACACATTTTCAGCTTGTAAGGTGCAACAGTTTAGGAGTCTATAAAAAACATAGTTAGAAACAAACATTTTTCATCTTTATAGTATTAGGTGTGTGTGTGTGTGAGTGTGTGTGAGTGTGAGTGTGTATGTGTGTGTGTGTGTGTGTGTATGTGTGTGTGTGTGTGTGTGAGGTGCTACCCATAAGTTTGTGGAACTTAAGGTTCAAAATGGATTCCCCAACGAAAGAGAAAAGAAAAAGAAAATGAGGTTCTTTTTTTTCCTGGTGGAGTGATTTCAAGAGATATGTGAAATATCTGTTGAAAACACTGAGTAACTTGACAGATGAACAGATTAATCAAGCTGTTCAAATTCCCTAAACTTTGGCTAGCATCTTATGTGTGTGTATATGTGTGTGTATATGTATGTGTATACACACACATACAGAGGCAAGAAAGAACAACAAATAAGGTTACTGTGGCTAGTAAAACAGACAACACTTTTAGATTCATAAAAGAATATTATTAAAAAGATATCAAGCGAAAGTACACTTTATCTTCTATATTGAAACCAAGTTATACTTTCAGATATGTACATTTGTTTTAATTAAATGAAATATAATTTGTAGTTATGTATATCAAATGCATATAAACCACATTAATATTTGTAAGTGAAATTAATATTTCTTTCTAGCTAGTTTTTAAGGTTCAAAAAAGAGGAAAAAGATGTGAAAGCTATCCAAGGAAGAATTTATTGTGCCCATCCCAAAATGGTTTATTTATTTAAAATAAAATAGTATGAATAAGGCTTTCTGGCACACTGACAATTACACAAGCCACCTAGTATCATTTGGTTTGATAGAACCAGCAAAAATACTATTTTGTCACCTTTTAACAAACTGTGAACAAGATAAAGAAATAATTTTTCTTTAAATCATACCACCATTTATGATGGAAAATGTCTTGCAATGGCAATTTTTTAAATGAAAGAATTTAATCTGTTTAAATTCAATGTGCATTCTCAATGGTCTGCGATAGTATACAAATGGGATATTCCACCACAATATCCTGAAAGTGGGAGGAGAATAAGATTATCATCATGCCAGAAAGGAATGTAGAACCATGTCACTAAAATTTGTTGCCTGTGTCGACAAGCGCGTAAATCTCAGACTGAGATTAGTAATTTGATTGAAGGGAACCAGTGTCCAAGGTGGGAGGGGGTGGCAAATCAAGTGAGCAATGATTTTGATTCTAAATAAGTCTCTTCCATGTGTCACCCCTCTTAAGGAAGATTAGACAAGAATATGCTTTTATTTTCATATCATCAGGAACAGTACAAGAAAGAGGAAGATGGATAACTTACCTTGGACCAAGCGAGCATATTGGCCAATGAGACCTTCTTCCCAAATAGGCCTTTCTTGTGTCGGTTGAGGTGTGTTTGTGCATAGTTCTCAATATCACTATCTGAGGGTAACTTCTTGAGGTAAAGTTGATGTATGCAATCAATGGCAGTCTCCGAGGAGGAAGTCAAAGCCTCTCCTCGGATGTCCTGCCAAAAGATAAAACACAAATCTATTTTTAGCATTAATTGAAGATAAAAATCACATCAACAACAATTAAAGATATGACAAAATCAAGTGGAAATGTTTCAAAAGATATAAAGTTGTTAACAAATGGAACAGAAAAATGATAAAGCATGAAGAAAGCCAGAAAGAAATCTCTGATGAAGACTTAAAGCAGGAGAAAAAAAAAAATGAAAATTATGCCAACACAGTTAAAATTTCATTTGATAACAAAATAAAGAGTTTATTTCGGTTAACTCTTTCATGATTGACTAATCAATGCTTTTCGTAATATGAAATGAAGTTGTTTTTTTTTAATCACAAGTGTCTTCTAACATAAAATAAAATGAGTCAAAATATTTTTATGATTGTCCTAATACTACAATCAACTTATAAGCAAATATGATCCGAGACATGAAATATTGGGTAAGCCAAAAAGTTTGTTTTGTTTTTGTTGTTAAATAGCATTAGCAGCGTTTGGTTTTAACTAACTCATTCAAAAAGATTACTTCTGATTGTTTTGTGACGGCTGCCACATCAGCGTGTATCCAAAAAAAATCTAGGCGTATTTTTGTTTATTGATTCTAACATTGAAGATGGAACAAAATAAACAACATTTTCGGCATGTTATGCTATTTTATTTTAAGAAAGGTAAAAATGCAAAAAAGATCTGTGCAGTTTATGGATAAGGTACTGCAAATAATTGAATGTGTCAAAAGTGGTTTGCAAAGTTTTGTGCTCGAGATTTCTCGCCGAGCAATGCTTCATGGACGGGTAGACCAGTTGAGGTCGAAAGTGATCAAATCAAGACAAATGATAAATCAGAGGAAATCAGGGAAATGTGTTATTTTCTTAACCCTTTATGGGGTAAGTGACTATATATGATCACCTGAGGACCAGTCAGCCACATGCAAATATTGTAGCCACAAAGAGAACATAATCTGCACCAATGTGCTTTGCAAAGTTCACTTGTGCTTGAACAAAGACAGAAACTGTTTTGAGGCATACCATTAAATTAGCCTGCATAATAAAATTTAAAAATCAACCTGGAGGTGTTATTCTTTTTGTCAATATCATTTTTTTGTATCTATTCATTATATTGAATGTTATTCTTTAATTCTATGTTTTATTTAACTTTCTACTTTAATTTTTAATTTTTTAAGATTTTCCATTTTTGTTCACTCTTTGGACGAGGCACCATATATGATCACTTCGTCAGAGGGGGTTTTGCCCCCATAAACAAAAGAATTTCAGAAGACTTGCAACTGAAAATATCTTGTAATTAGGTCTAGTTTAACATACAAACAGTTTGTTTTGATATCTAAAATACTTTTAGGGGAGCCCTATAAAGGGCGAGGGTCTTATATTTTAAAACTTTTCTTCATGATGACAATAATCTTTACCCAGCTCTTCAATAGAGCAGGATATACACATTTGGATATTTTATATGCATGAGCTGAAGTAAATAACAGGATGTGAGGCATCCAAGGCTGGGGGAGCCAGAAGTAATTTTTAGAAGTGTTGAAAAAAAACCCAAAAGAACTTACTCTGACCTTATTAAAAAGAAAAACTCAGGAAATAATGATTTTACTATGCAATTTCACTGTCATACTTGATTAATGTTGTGCAAATAAAAAAAACTCCCTACAGTGCCATTATCAACTTTACTCCACATTGTTCAAAAAAGGTTTCCCTTTGTACCACAGTAGGTCAACACATGTAAAAGTTTCAAAATGCTACCAGATATTTTGATTATGTTATCTAAAAAGTATCTTGGTTATTCATAAGGTGATTTTGATAAGCCTATTTTTACCAGTTACCATTCTAGGAGAATACATTGAATGTAAATTTAGTTATTCACACATTCTGATTGAAGTCAAAGTCTAACATTTGAAAAAAAAA
>VCCN01006703.1:5229772-5239976 GCA_006491835.1 Architeuthis dux | reverse complement strand
TTAGAATTTCTTTGTTATCGGAAATTACAGATACGGACGTAAGGATGGTGGACATATCGTTGAAATTATGGTTCTTTTTACAATATCATGACATAAAGGTCTTGTAAGAAAAAGGCATATTTGCATTGTATTTTTTTAAATTATGCAAATTGAAAAAAGAGATTGAGAATTCCAGAGATGATTTTTAAAAAATGTACTTATAAGCCTCATTTTGACAGTACTCTAAAACATTATTAATTTTGACTACTATTTTCCTTCAGCTTAATTTTTTAACTCAGGCCATCGGTCTACAGCAGTGATTAAACAGTGAGGATTGGAAATAAAGAATAAGCTCCCAGTGAAATTCAAACTAACATCCCTTTTTGCCTAGGGAAGCATGGTAAACGCCCAGCTGCTCTTACTGCATGAGCTATGAGAACTCTACTGTTTGACAGAAGATCAAATCTAACCCTTAAACCTACTCTCCCTCCCAGATCTCTCATGTTTGTTTTTGTTTCTATACTAGTAGTATCAGTAAAGCAATTATCTGTTATTATTTATTTTTATTAGATTAAGTATTGTAAACCATTATTATTCAAAATTAGGATTAATGAAAATAGTAGTCAAAAATTTAATAATATTATTATTAAATTTTTTACTACTATTTTTTTACAATACATATCTAATATCTAATAAAAATAAATAATAAAAGATAAGTAGAAGTACTGTAAATGTTAACATTATTTGAAGATGAGTGTAGAGTCTGAGTTGGAGATATATCAAGTCTGACAACTCTTCATCCCATATTTAGACATACTGCCCACCTCATTCATTCTAGGGGGCCTGCAGAAAACCTCCTCTTCTCATAAACTTTTCGCCACCTGATATCTTATCAAACTGGTCGACCGACCTCACTTCGCATTGATTCCTAGTATAATGGTTTAATGATAAATATAAATTTAGAACCACTAACATTTGACAGAAGAGAGAAAAAATTGGTCAGAAAGGATGATGCTCTTGGATTCATATGTCAGATTCATAGACTGCTTCACAAGGAACCAAACAGGAAATGGGCAGTAATGAGATTCACAAAAAGACCAGAAAACAAATTAGCTATTCATAAGAGCAATTCAAATGTGGACCAAATCAAGGCTTTTGATGCATTTTTCAAGTACCAAAAGGTATAAAGGTATAGATAACAACAATGGCAACATACAATAAGCAGTTTATAGTGGAGTTTATCAAAGACCAGATGAGTCAGAAGTCCATAACTGTTAGTAACCTTGTTTTATACATGATTACTTGTCTGTAAACAAGTGAGGTCAGAAAACTTTATCTTGTGGCCTTTATCAAATTATCTGACAGGCTTTTTTTAACAACTGACCAAAGAACTTGGTTCAAAGATTTGGCAAAGAAAAACAAACACTTGGTTAGAAAACTTAAAGGACAAAGACTTATTTGATGCTTTTTTTATAATAGGATTTTAAACAATTGTTCCTATTAAATCAATTTGTGCTCCCGCATGGCACTTGTTTCTTTATTTACTTACATGATTTAGGCCACTTGTTTAGCAGTCTCTCAGACCGACGCCGAGCAAATATAGGTTCCTAACTAATAAATGTCTTTATAATTATCATATTCTGTCGGATATAAAATTATCCATTATTTGATTTCATACTGTTGGCATAGGGAACCACATTATATTTGTGCCTAAATACGAATGTAAGAGTAAAGAGACCAGCAAAGTGTACAATTCAAAACACCTGCTTGCCATGAGAGTTTGTCGTTAGCTCAGTGGTAGATCAGAACCTGCATATAACATTGCTTCCAAGATGGATGCAGGTTCGATCCACGCACAGCGCTATGCCGCTTGTTTAGCAGTCACTCACACCGATGCTGAGCAAATATAGGTATCCAAATATTAAATGTCTTTATAATTATCATATTTACAATAACAAGTGCTATCACACACATGTGTACTGTATATGCCGGTATATAAGATGGACAATTTACAAAAAAACTAGGCAAATATTACATTGTATCTAATGTGCTGGTATTATGACTAGGAGGCCATCTCTTGAAGCTTGATATAAACAGTTGGAGCTCGGATGAGTTGCAGTGAGCGATAGTTCTCCAAATAACCTTGTAAACCATTTGTCTTATAGTCCGGCATATACAGTAATTATTTAATGTAAGCTGTGAAGCTGATATTGATTTAAAAGTACTATGATACACAATAGAAAGCATAGATTAGAGACTGACTATGGACTATCAAGATGTCTTACGTTCAATACCTGCAACCAATCTAAAAGAAATTCTTCAGAACAAAGTAGGAAGATTGTTTATGAAGAAAATTGGAAGAATGATTTATTTCCTTGTAAAATGCTGAAATACCTATAAATTAATTACTTTTATGGTAAAATAAAGCGTATTTTTGTATGCCTCCCGTCTGAAAACCATGAATTAGCCTTTTAAAATACTCAGATATGTTAATTGGGAGATGAGATATGAAATTCTGTTTTGTTGTGTGCTGGCGGCCATTTTGTTTTATGTAATTCATTCTAAATTCTTTCTTGGGAACATCTTTTTTCTGAAAGAGGACATGCTAAGGAACATTTTGTAACCCTACCCATAGGATCCTGGGGTGACTATTATTCTTAGGAATACAAATCCATTTTCAATAATTTTGATGGTGGTAACTGGTTGGAAGTCTCCAAATAGAAATGTTAAGAAATGATAGCTTTTGATTGAATCTGATTATTTCATATTAGCTAGATGTTTGGGTTGATAGAGTATATACTTGATGAATTCATTCCATAATGAATCTGTTTTCAATACATTTTATATAAGAGTAAGAGTTTCTAATGGAAACAGTTAAGGAAATAAGGTTGATCAAATATTCTAAGATTTCATGGCAACTAAATTACAAGATAGATTCTGGGTTAATCAATTGCATCTGAAAAGTTGAGTTTGTCTGATTGTCTATTAACTTCTGTAAGAACTTGGCAAACCCAGTGCAGCCAAAATATACTTTAAATTGTTTTCATTATTCTATAAAATCCATATGGTCAAAGTACTGGAGGAAAAAAAAGCATGATAGATACATAGCCAGTCAGCCTGACCGACTTGAAAACTGAAGAAATCTATTTTGACAGTTTTGGTCGATGGTTTCCAATATGTACCTTTACAACTTGAATACTTTCCCAAAAATACTTTCAGAGTAGAATAGAAGTTTAGAACCTTGGTATGAATCTAAAAGTAAATTTTTGAAAAATATTCTGAGATGATTTGGACACACACTAAGTAATGATGGCTGATTAAAAACTCTTGATCACATCATTGTGGATATATTGCTCTTGGATAGAAACAGGTTTTCCATATTTTATTCTTTAGCAATCAAGATCTTTTTCTGATAGACACTAATGCATATTTTTGGTGTTAGTTAAAAACCAGTAGGCAGTTTTACAACCCATCAAGAAACCAGTGAAACTCTTTCTACTTAATTATTATTATAAATTTTGATCAAATGATAGCAGCAAAAGTAGTAATATATCTTTTGTGACAGCATTATTTTAAAAGAATTTATTCAATTCCTCAAATACATGAAGGAACTTAATACTCCTACTTTGTAGAGTTCTTGGTCACAGTTCGCTGGATAACTGTAGCACTAAGTAATCTCTTTTTGCTATGTCAGAGGTTTTCAAACTTTCTTTAACCCAGTGTATTCAAAGAGTAACATGAATTGAATGATATAATTTATTAATTTTCAGGATGTGGGTTATGGTGCTAAAAGCTGCTTGCTTTTACTTTAATTAGAAGTTATTTATAATTAACATCTTGCCTATTTTTGGATGGGCAAGATAAAATAAAGATTGTTAAACTTGATTATTAAAGTAAATGAAAAGTTTTCAGTTTAATCTTTAGGTTATATAATTACATCTTCACATGGTATAATAATACTTCAAATCTCAGTTTCAATGATGGGTCTGGTTCATTGGATTCCACTTTCCCGAAGTTCAATTTCCTGAATGTTGATTGGCTGATCATGACTAGATTGACCTATGACCTTCCTGGCTGATTAACTGGGTAACTTGGATTGTCTTCCTTTGTTTTTCAAACTAATAAACAGCCTGGAAGGTCATAAGTCAGTCTAATCATGATTCTGCCAATCAACGTTCAGCAAATTGAACTTTGGGAAAGTGATTTTTGCGAAGATGAATGCCTCCTATCAATGATATCTAACCAGTCATTTCCAAAAATAAATTCTTTATATAAAAATACATATTATCTTCCATAGTAATGCATATTGAATATTCTTAGTAAAGACATTTCAATTTTTTATACATAGTCAGCCCTCCAATTTCATTGGTAGCTGGAGCGCTGACGCCTTTTGAAATTAAAATTTGGCGAATAACTCTGGACACCCCAAACCTCAACCATGATCACTGCAAGAGTAGACACGTGACTGATGATGGCCACTGAGATAAAGATAAGCTGTGTCCTCCAACAAATCATGTAGATATCACAATTCTTGACCATACTTGAAATTTTTAAATATCTTATATATAACTTTAAGGTAATAAAGCATAGTAATGTACTGTACACATAATACCTAATTTTTTTACTAAGTTTTGACTTTGTTTACATTTTGTTATTGTGTGTGTCGTCTACAGTTTTTTGCATTATGCCGCATATTCAAAAAATATATTTTTATAATAAATTTTTGTACTGTACAGTATTTATAGTAATGAACAATAAAAATAGAATAATATTGCACATATTATAAGTTTTTGTCATTTCCTGAACGATTTTATTTCTCTTTAGATTTTCTAGCCTGCAAGCATAGACCATGTTGTTTTTGCAACAGCCACAAATTTTTAAAAAATCCAATTTAATTATCGATGATAAATTCGCGAATAATCAAAAAATCAATAAGCAAAAAAAATTGGAAGTCCAACTGTATACATCAAATAATGTCTGACATAATCTTTTATACAAAAAACATTTGTTAAATCAAAGATTTAATAAAGTTTTTGGATAAACAATGCTTTGTATGTAGCTATTAATAGTATTAAAAACATTTCATTCCAATGATCCTCTATTGATAATATGCCATCTCTAGAATTCTCAAATTCAATAAAAGCACCAATTATGGCTTCCCTATAATTGAACCTCTTATTATGGACATGAAGTTCAAGATGCTTAAAAGATGATAATCTGAGAGAGAAATGTTAGGTGAATATGGAGGATACTGCAAGACTTCATATCCCAATTCTCTAAGCTTAGACACAGTAAGCTGAAAGGTGTGAGGTCTGTCACTTTCATGGAGCATTTTATTCAGTTCATGTGGGACCCATTTTTCCAACTATTCAACCTTTCCTATTGCCTTGAGATGATGTGATATGGTTGCTGCTGAAGTCCTAAAATCTCCAGCATGTGCTCAAGCTGTTGTTTGTTATTGGTATCCATATTTCCAGACCTAAACCTATTGAACCAATGTTGAGCAGTTTGCAGTGTAGTAGTGTTCACTCCAAATGCTTTGTTGATGTTATCAGCAGCTTGAGTAGCATTATGTCCTAATTTGAAATTGTACTTGAAAATAAGTCTAACTTCTTGAGTAGAAGGGATCAAAAACCTCCAATAATAATGAATGATATCTCTATTTACATTGAATTTGCAAAAAATGCAATTACTTTTAGGATACTTCTCTATGATGTACAAAACAAAACAAAAAAAAAAACAACACATTTTATATGTAACAACCAAATACATGACAGTGTGGTTGAACATCTGGCCTACAGCTCTTTTACACTCAAAACAAATCTATAAATTTTCATTTGCTCTAATGCAACATAGCATGGATATTTTATGATTTGTAATCTTAACTCGGCTGAGTATAGATCTGCAAACACATGCAAATCAAATTCAGCAGTAGCAAGTATTATATATAGAAATACATTTCAATTATACAACAGATTCCTTTTATTTCAATAAATATCTGAAACAGGTCTGGTAAGTCACTCAATAGAAACTATCACATGACCAACGTCTTTTGGCAGCATGCCATGTTGGGGGTGATCAATTAAAAAATTGGTAAAAGCCGTGATCAATGAATAAATCACTTCTCTCACCTTTAGTTGTGCGGTGATCACAAACTAAGGGACCAATTTAGCATACACTTACATTATAAATTGAACCCCTCACTAAAAACCTTGTGGGGGGGGGGGATTAAAAAAAAAAAACCAAAATATTTTCTAGATATCATCATCATCAGCCGCTATAAGTCCACTGCTGGACAAAGGCATTTCCCATTTCCTTCCATGACAACCTATTTTGCGCTAACCTTTGCCACATCTTACCGGCAAACTTTTCTATTTCGTCCCTCCATCTTGAGTCTGGTCTTTTCCTACTGTGTTTACTTTCCCATGGGCACCAGTTGGTTAGTCTCTTCTCCCATCTATTGTCATTTCTTCTTGCTAGGTCACCAGCCCATCTCCATATTTGCTGTTTAATTATTTGTATATCTTTCACTCTAGTCCTCTGATCCATGTTGATCTTTTTCTATCTCTTCCATTGGTGCAGTCTGTATGTGTCATAGATAGATTTTTAACAGGGAGTTACATATTAAAAAGTTGGTAGTGAAAAGAGCAGCTGGCCATGAAAAATATAGGCAAACCCTGCTTTAAGCGATTAAATCGTCTAAATTTTTACTTGCGTAAGACGAACTTGCGTTAAGCAATTAATAGAATCAATGGGAATATTTGCAAAAGAAAGATCTTACAGTAACTGAATTATTACACGCATAAAACGGGAAGTGGTAGCAGTTTTCCAAATCATGGTAATTGAAAATATGTTTAGTGTTTAGCAGGGTTTGCCTGAATATATTTACAGAAGTTGATGTTCCATCAAAAATATGTCGACAAATCATGGCAAACCATTTTTATATTCGTAAACAATTGAGCGTCTACCATAATGGTTAGCAAGCTTGTCTCAGACCAATTTGCTAATGTAGTGAATACAATCCTCACGTGTGACCTACTATTGTGGCCTTGTGTCAGACCAAGCTATGCTTAGTAAATAACTATATTCCCAGATAACCAAAAGGCTCAAAAACTTACAATGACTATATACAAGTGTCAACACATTTAAATGAAAAAATACTTTGAGATTTTTTAAAGAACTCTTTATTTATGGTTTAGATCTTGAATAGAAAAATTGAGACATTGCCCAAAACTCTCACAGAGCATTGAGTGTCAGGAGCAAGCTAACACCAGCAAGACATAAAGTCAGGCTTGTTCTTATTCTCTCATCCTCATCCTCTCACCATTTTTTTTTTGGTGGCTGCTTATCAAGTGGTGAGTGGTCAGTAGTGGCACCAGATTTAAGAATGGTATCAGTTAAATGAGTGCTAATTTGAAAAAAAAAACAAACTGATGCAAATATTATACTGTGTCTAATGTGCTGGTATTATGACTAGAGGTTCATTTAATGAATCTTGATATGGACGGTTATGTGGCTTGGATGAGTTGCAGGGAACAGTAGTCCTCAAAATACTCTTGTAAACTATTTGTCTTATAGTCCAGCATATATGGGTAACTGTAACCCTCACAAGATATATTGAATTTGTTTAGCTTTATGTTAACCATAGTTGCGTAATAAATCCTAAACAGATGGTCAACGAGAGAATTTTCTGAATGTTATGACTAAAAAGGAAACTAGCAATTCAAAAATAAATAGACAACTAAATAAATTTAAAAGAGAGAGGGGTTGAAATTACTCGGAAAAGTTATTTTTTCTCCCTTCAACTCTATTTAAGAGCAGAGTTTATTTTGGAATTCTATTTGATCAGGAATTTTAAAATGCAAGACTAACTAAATATTACAATCTAAAAACCTTTATTTTCAATTGTTTAATAGAACAGTCACATTAATTATATACATGCTGACTATTACAGCAATACATTAACCGTACTACATCAAAACCCACACTATTCAAGGTAATTCTGTATATATGAGCATAGTACTTGTAAAAAATGACTTATTTTCGTATGGATTGGCACTTATGCCTAGGATCTAAGTGTTGTTTCCTGGCCCTCTGCCTAGGATCAGAGCGTAGTATCTATGAAATAATTGAAAAAAAAAATATATATGATAATTATAATGACATTTATTATATATATATATATATATATACATATATAACACAAGAGTATCTAAATACACATATATTGTGTATATACACTTCTGCCTAGGATCTAAGTGTTGCTTCCTGGCCCTCTGTCTAGGATCAGAGCATAGTATCTGTGCAATCATTGGAAAAAAAAATATAGATATATTGCACAAGAGTATCTAAATACCCATATAGTGTGTATATGCACTGCTACCTAGGATCTAAGTGTCGCTTCCTAGCCCTCTGCTTAGGATCAGAGCATAGTATCTGTGCAAAAATATATATTACACAAGAGTTTCTAAATACACGTATATGCATGCAGCAAAATTTGCTAAATATAACTATTAGAAAAATTATGAGATTACAAAATAATATATAAACATGTTATGGTTTATGAATGTACGCATATATATATATATACACACATTGTCATACACAAACATAAATACACATATCCATTTGGCAGCACATGGAGAGTGAGTTATAAATAAGCATATATATATAAGTAATAACAATGATGTTAGACAGCTGATTCCACGAATGTCAGTTAAGTGCCTTTGTTCCTTGCTCCAGTTTCTGTGGTGGCTAAGGGGAAATGGTTGGGGTCTGTTCTAAGAAGATCATCACTCAAAGTTATATCAGCAAGAGTGAAGTAACAGAAGAAAGAAAGACCCCCTACTTATATTAAATAGAATAATTTCTTATTCACAGTTTCTGCTTGAAATTCCACAAGGAATTCTGAGAAAAAAAAAGGTTAATAGAGAATCTACATGCAAGGGAAGCCCCTAAAATGATGTCACATCAATCCATCTATCTTTTTCACACATACATTATACATGTGGGTATTCCTCTCTATGCACATACATTATATATATTATACATACACACACATACATACATACATAAAGTGTGAGAAAAATAGATGAATGATATTACATCATGTGTAGACGTTCTTTCCATGTAAATTCCTTATCAGATTTCTGCTTCAAATTCCTTGAGGAATTTTAAACAGAAACTCTGAAAATATACATACATACACACAATGTTTCATCTGTACATACCAACCCCTTATATGCACAAACTATTTTACAATGAAAAAAATTGGCCAAAATTCAACAAGCAATGCCAAAATTCTCACATAAAATGTATATTTAAACCTTTGACAACTTTTTTCTTCATTTGTTATAAAATATTGCGTGTCTACCTGTATAGCTATTACTTTTTTTGTTTTTTTATCATCATCTATTGCAGATATGGATTATGCAATAACTAAGGTTCACCAGAGTTGAACAACAGCTATCAATGCTAACAGAATATATCAAATAATAAAAACACCATAAAGTTCTGCTCAAGGAGATTAGGTTTGAAGAGGAATGAAAGATGATATTCCGTACATCAACATAAGCATTTATATATAAAGTATATAAAAATGTTACATAGATATACATATATGTGGGTTTAGGTGTTCAGGAGTTAAAAATATAAAAAAAACACCACACAAAAAAAAAAATGATGAGTATGATTGCTTCACAAAATGTTGTTACTCAACAAGATGGTATTGCTCTGGGTTTTTCACCAGCAGATTTTAAGATGACAAACTCCTTACAAACTAGTCAAACAAGCATATCTCTGTCCTGGCTTCAAGATTTGGGGCGGGTGGGGGAGGGGGTAACAGAGTGTTGAATTACTTAGGGGAAAAAAAGCCTTTATCTGTTCACAGACACATAAAATAACCTCACAGATACTGGAGACTATATGTGCCTGTCTGGGCAAGGCCCGAATACTTACCCTACCTACCCCTCCCCTGAAATTAAATCTAACAAATTTTTTACCCTTTCTGTGAGAAAGCATTGAAAAAAAAAATTATTGGTTTTACTTAGATAAAAAATAAAATTTATTGCTATGAATGTATACATATCTAATGATTGATATAATTCATACATTCACAATGGTAAATTTATCATACTACATATATTCATACTTGTGAGTATCCTTTCTTGTATATGTGTACATATATGCACAAAGCAGTCACCTATACACAATAAATGTGTGTGTG
>VCCN01006703.1:5216860-5229285 GCA_006491835.1 Architeuthis dux | reverse complement strand
CCAATATGCAGTGAAATAAAGCTAAAAGGTAACAAAAATTAAACAGCCCTTTTTCCTCTGAATGAAAATAAACAAAAAAAGAAAACAACAAAACTTGAGCTTTATCAATTACTTTAGCTTTTTCAACCCAATCACCTCAACTGAAAATTCCAAGATCTATATTAGAAGAATAATACACTTACCGTATTCCTCCTTGATTGATAATAACTAGGCACTCGGAAGAGAATTGCCGAGGTGTTGTGTGCCAAAGAGGTCCCAAGTTTTTGTTTTTGCAACATTTTTGGTACAGAATTGTTACTCCTCATTAACACTCACGTTTGGATCTAGGTAGATATCTACCTATGACTTATATATGTTGGATATAAAGTTAGGTATCCTATGTACATGGATAAAAGAACACACACAAGTTCTGTATATGTGTTAATATTTTATAGCTGACTAAAGGTAATCACGTATGGTCACTTAGAATTTGTCAGGAAGAAGAAAGGTATATATAGAGGCTGAAAAATGGATGTGTTCAACCAGGCAAACGGTGACAAAAAAAGGAAGAGAGCTGGTTAGCTAGCTGGTTGGTTAACCAGTTGGCTGGTAGCAGAAGTAGGTAGGCAGTCCAACAGACAGACAAACTAGGAGGCTGGCAAGCTTCAGGAATTGGCTTAACTTTTACTGATGCTGACAGTACTTGCAATGACAACTGCTGTAGGAGACAAAGTGCATCAGTTTTGCCTGCATTACTCTAAGCATAATACTAGCATAAACCTGTAGAGCATCCAAATTGTGGTATAGTATCCTCTGCGTAGATGCTGATAAGTTTCTTTTTTTCCCCTTACTATTTCTCGGTGGCAAACACACTCATTCTTTACCTAATTACTTACCTATCTACTGAGCTACAATTTAGCAGAACCTATATATATTGACTATGTAATATACACATGTTTGCTTGCTTAACAGTGTGCATAAGCCAGTAAGTGCCTGAAGTACTTGGAAGTGAGCATCAAAAAAAGCAGGGAATGGCCAAGGGGGCGGGGTATGGGAGAGAAGGCAGTGGTAGTAGTAGAAAAATTAGGCACATGTGAAAAGTGGCAGTAACATAAGTATTTAGGAAGTAATCGACTTATGTATGTTGTTTATTGTTTATTTTATGAAAAACATCAACAGTAAAGAATTTCCAACAAGAGGAAGAAATGCTTCTATCAACCATTAATTAAATAAAAACTTTTGCATTTCAAATTATTTTTGTCTGTAGCTTAAACACATTTCATGAAAAACATCAACAGTAAAGGTTTCCAACAAGAAGAATAAATGCTTCTATCAATCATTAATTAAATAAACACTTTTGCATTTCAAAGTGTCTTGCTTGTTGCTTAAACACATTTTAACAATTTTAGATTTAATGACGCTTTCATTATGTCTAAAGTTTGAGGATAAGAACATGATAAAGACAATTTTTATACAATCTGTATATTCATCCACATATATAAAACGCAATGTGTTCATGTGTGTGTGTGTATATATATATATGGTAGATGTAATTTGACAACGTGGAAATGAAAGCTTGAGAAAAGCGTGTTGAAATGCATAATGTTTGAGATGTAACACCCTTTTCTCAATCTTTCATTTCCACATTGTCAAATTACATCTACCATTCTGTCAAATTCCCTCACATCAATATAACATATATATATATATATGTGTGTACAAGTTATAAAGAGGGTGGGGGTTGGGGGCAGGGTGTTTAGACTAGGTGGTTGTGTCTGTCAGCTATTGAAATGGTGGGGGTGGTTGGTGTGATTGATGTTTCTTGAAATTCTGACACAACCACCTAATCTAAACACCCCGCCTCCTACTCCCACCCACTTTATAGCTGATACACATACACAGACCCACTTAATCTAAAATCCACACTATATATATATATATAGTGTATAGCACTTTTCAATGAGCTGACATATACTAAACTCTCTTCCAGATGAAAGAAATATTAGTAAAAAATTAATAACTTTTCATTATTTACACAAATGAATTGTATGTAAGTACTGTCTTATTACATGCTCTTTTAATCAGCAAAGAAATAATGCCTTGCTCATGGAGATACATAAATATTGATTGTTTTCTGACTAAACTTATATGATTTTTAATAACCTTTCTTTTTATCAAAGGTACAGCTCTCTAGAATTCTTTATACATTTATGTAATACTACAAATTTTCAGTTGGATTTCATACATCAATGAAAGCAGGTTTTGTTTGACTGGCAAGCTATACTGAAACAAAACTTTTGGTCCAGTTTTAAAAACTACACTCTAAGCTGTGTGGTTAGGATGGAGGTATCCCTTTGGTGGACTTGCATCCTGCCAAGGGGGTGGTCATAAAAAACTTGTAGGAATAAAGTCCTGGTCTCGACCAGACTTGAAATTGACGCATGCAACAGAAACCGGGTCTTCGTCATCGGACTCCATTGGGAGTTGTCTCTTAAGAGTCGGGACTCTTTACCAACTTTCTAGAAGCAATTAATTTGATTCTCCAAGACACTAGGCCATATTGTCTAGTTCAATTCAAAAGTTTCCTTTGATTGAGTGACGTAAACTGTTTTAAAAGATAAACTTAGAGTATATTATGTTATTTTAAAAAATTTTAAGGAGCATATAGTTTGGTTATTCACTCTAGTGTAACAATTAGTCAACCTTTCAGTTTTTTTTTTTTTAGAGGAAACTATGAGACCTGAAGTAAGACTAATGAGATGGCAAGGAAATGATATAATGTAACAAAGCATTTTTATTCCACTCTAGGTTCTTCTTTTAAGTAACTGTTTGAATACAATACTAATTGCTGAATTCACATGGTGAGTGTAATTATTGTCATGCTTGAAAAAACCCCTTACTCTCCTTCACTTGGTATTGCACCTCTTCAGTAAAGTGCATATTGCTATAGGCTGCAAAGATTAGTGGCGCCACTAACAGACCATTGGTAATTGGTAGCACCAAGTATATCACGAGACTAGGTATAGGTAAGCAGGAAAAGAAGGAGGAATGTAAAAAAAAAAATCAAGAAGAAAAGAACAAAAATGCTTTCTTTTTCTTCTTCCTGCTAGACATAAGGTTACTATAATTAGAGATCTGTATAAAACAGTATCAAAGCATGTGGTATGTTTTACCGATTTTCATCAAGCTGCACAGCTGATATGAAGCAGGTTTTCAAGGCTAGATAGCTTTTCTGACACACAGAGAATCTGGGGAAATATCAGCAAGGTTAACAGGTCTCAATCACGGAGTGAACCAATTTTTAAATTTTATTTTACTACTTTATTTTACTACTTTACTTTATTATTTTTCCGTGATTATATAATGAATATTTGAATAGTAGAAACTATTATCTACCAATAGAGAACACTGAAGAGACTTTAATAACTTTAAAAAAATTAGCATTACCCCCAATAAAGAATATTCGCATCTATAGTAAAAAAGAAATTAGATGAAAATTGAATTGTACAAGCTCTGTCCAGCCATTTTGAATATCTCGAGAACTGGTTACACAGCCCTGATGTAACGTGGCAACCAATCAGGGGGGACCTTACTGCGCATGCATGGACAGGCACTGTCCTGTGGGGTTGTTCAGTCGGCAGTGAGACGCATTAAGTGAGCTTGTGTACTGTGTGACCATCACATTCAAAATGACTGAGCCAGCCCATTCTTCACGTTTTGTGCAGGGTTTTTTGGCAAAAATTCACTACAGTCCAGATTTGCCTCCCTGCGATCTTTAGCAATTTAAAAGGAAGAGATTCCAGAGCGTAGATGAGATTAAGGAGAACGCGATAAGGCACTGATGGTGATCCTGAAAGAGGACTTTGCAGACTGTTTTGAAAAGTGGAAGGGATGCTGGGATAAGTGTGTAAAGTCCCAAGGGGAGTACTTAGAAGGGGACTAAGGTGCCATATTTCTTTCCATTAATATTAAATGGCTGGACACTTTATGCTGATAATCTATATAAAATCAGAACACAATTTTTGTTAAAATGCTCTAACTTAGGCTTCTGGCTTCTGAGTAATTACTTTAAGTATAAATTTAAAAAAAAAATGTTGATGGGAGATAACTCCAGTTCTATTAACTGCTAATTATAGTTCATTATAAGATTATAAGAGGAATAAGCAAATAATTATAATATAAATTCGATTAATAGAAAGTGACTTGATCTCAAGCTTAAAGGCCACCAAAGGTGGCTTTTAAGCAAGTAGATTATTAAGAAAAGATTGTTTGCTATGACACAGATAAACCATGTTATTCAATCACTGCTAGGAATGGAATTATAGAGTTCACAATTTTCAGTCTAATGCTCTAACAAAATGGTTCTCTGTCATCAAGGATTGAACTCTGCAGCCTCATTTTCTGAAAAGAATCCTTGCTGCTTGTGATCAAATTGTAAATTTTATAATCACTTGTTTAATGCTTTAACAACTTTATAGCAATTTCTGAATGGTAACTTTTATATAACACTTTACGTTGGTCAAAAGATTCTTGTTTTTCATAGCAACAAATCCAATTTATGTCTTAAAAACACTGTCACACATTTCTGTAACACTACCTGATAATTTAGGAAGAAAAAAAATGGAGGATGGAAACTTCTTATTTTGTTTGTTTGCCTTCAGTACTAAAGATAAAACAGTTAGTCTGAACTGCTTGTCTAGAGAAAAAAAAACAGCTGGCATCATTCAGAAACCACACAGTACATTGGAGTAAGGAATTCCAGCTATTATGCTGAGATCATAAAGTTGTATTTTCTTTCAGTCAAGCAGCAGAATTCTGTCCAGACAGCTGAACCAATGGTCAGGGTCACTGAATCTCTGACTGGCAACTTTTCAATAAATCAACAGTTTGAACAACATATTTGCTTGCATGAATGAATGTGGTTTTTATTAAAAAAACTAACCACAGAATTAATACGCATTAAATTGAATTTCAGTATTGTACAAAGTATAATCTATAATGATTAGATTTTTGTATGTTTGTTACCATAACACAGCAAGATTTTTGTTCATTTTAACAGTATTGCGCTAATTTGAAGAATAAAGCAATTTCAAGTCTAACTTACAACTTAATAATAATAGTGTGGGGTCTGCGTTTGTGCTCACATTGAAAATCTATATTATAATGATCCGATTTCTCAATGGATATAACTCCAGGTATATTAAATGTTAATTATAGAGTTGTTTCTCTTATTTATTTATTTATTTGCAAATAGTCATAATACAAATTCTATAAATAGGAAGTGTCTTGACATTGATCTTAATGGACACTGAAGCCGGCCTTTAAGTGAGGTACAGATAAAGATTAAAAGGATAAGGATTTCTTTAAATGATGAAATAAAAATCTTCAAAAGCATAAAAATCTAAGCAATTGCTTAAATTTGGTAGCAGATGAAATTATAAATGGATTCTTTCAGATCAGTATTCTTGACATTTTGTCTTGATCACAGTGTTTCAGCTGTTAGGCTCTCTGACCTTCCTCAGGTGACTGTTACATTCAGCGACCTTCAGAGAATGTCAAATTAACCGTTCTGTTCAAAAGGTTGCCAAATGTGATAGTCATCCGAGGAAGGCTGGTAGAATGGTCAAAATATCATGATAACTACATAAAAGATGAAGAAATTAATCAGAAAGAATCAATGTACAAATGTCTTATCTCAGAAAATTAGATGAAATAATGTCCAATTTTCTTTGGACAACGTCTAGGCAACCAGCTCATGGGATACCATACAAATTCCCAAACCATAAAATGTTATCATCCGAAAAGGCATCTAGTTGTAAAATATATGTATTTCAAATGACCATGAGGAATAATAGGAAAGGCAAATATAAATGAGCTTTGAATATCTTTGCAAATATTAATGATAATGAGTAACAATGAACATAATACACATAAAGATTGCTGTGAAATTCTTCTAACCATCTAATATGTTCATCAAGAACTTCTCAAGACAGCAAGTTGTAAAAGAATAGAACTAAACAACAACTAAAATTAGGATGAAAGTAAAAACTAGTCAAATTGAATAAAAAAAAGAATAGAACTTTTATAAAAGAAATTAGAGGAATATATACCGTATTTCCTAGCATTGAAGACGCTATTTTTTTCATCCTGAAATAAGTTCCGAAAATTTACCCTGCCTCCTACAAGCTGAAGGTTCTTTTATCATAGGCCTATCCTAACCCCAGAGGAAGGTAATATGCTAGAAAGTAATCTGAACTCCTGTATATTACCTCTGATTGAAGTGTATTAATTATATTTAGTAGGATCTACATGTTGCTAAGCCACCCACATAACATCTTGGTAAGGTAGGTGAAAGTACTGAGACCTTAATTTTATGTTTATTCTTTTTTTTCTTCAAAATTTTCCAAGTCAAAATTGGAGTGTGTGTGTCTTTGAGGCTAGAGCATCCTCAATGCTGCGAAACATGATATTCAAAATTTAACTGACAATATTACGAAGAAATACTGCTTTAAGCTGAAAACATACCATTTAAACCACAAGTCTTTTTCCAAATTCCACATAGCTTGGTAATTCCAATTAAAAACAGCAATACTCAGAAATGATAAATATCAGTGTAATGTTCATTAAAATGCTGACTTACCTTATCCAAACAAAATAAACTTTATATCTTGAGTAATTATCCCATAGGAAATCCCCAGAGACAAATTAATAAGATCAAAGGATATTTAAAAACAGTGAAGTAATTGAGCCCACCATTAGCTCATGAGATGCAATTCGGATGAATTCATTTAAACTCAGAATATAATTATAACATGGTCATCCATTTTAAATAATTCCTCACCCTGTTCATCTTGAGAAGTGCTCGGTTGGTGCTCGCTTTTGGAAATGCAATGTTACTGAAAACCAGGCTTAATAAATTAATTAAGCCTCAGTTTAAAAATAATGTGGAGCATCGCTTGATACTTTACAAAAGGTTTCACTGGGAACGTATCAATAACCGTAAGCATAGGTAGGCCAACTCAGCCAAACAAAAAACTTTAAACAGCTTGGCAGCTTGGCTTTTAAGTATCAGAAATTATTTTAAATTGTTAAGTTTTCAAATCTTGAAAAGTTTTTAAAAAGTTGTAATATTTTTAAAATCTTTTCAGGGTTACATGAAACAAATATTAAATAAGTATGTAGATACAAGTTTAAAACTTTTACACCACAGAAACTTTGTACCTAGTTTTGGTCAGTCTGCTTTTGCAGTAAAATCTTTTGTTAAAATAAGATCCCTATTTTATTTTTTTAAAATTGATAATAATGTCTATCCAGAATGGAAAGAAACGCTCACCTGTCTGTGGAGAGATCCTGTACTGGGACTTAGCGAAACATTGGCTTCAGACTGAGATGCAACCACCATGGAAAGAGGGCGCTGTTGGGCCAACTCAGTCTGCAGTGATTGGCTTTTTTCTAACACAGGTGATGCCACTGGTTCTGGTTTCTCACCCTTCTTACGTTTCAAGGAAGCATGTTGTGTATCAATGGAAGAATTGGTCTGTGCTGAATGAGGTTGCAATCTAGGAGAGCCAGAGAGCGCACTGCTTGTATCAGATTCCTCAAAGCCTTGGTCAGGAATATCTGCAATGTAAGAAATAATGTACATTAGTTTTATACAGTTGTAATAAAAAAATTTAAATATATATATATATAAGTTGTTCATTTGGTAAAACATTGGGCTGTATAAATGGTACAGAGTTCAATCTCTGGTCTTATTTGCTAAGTATAGAAAGCAGGTTGGTTTGTACATGCAGCAAATGAAGAAAGAAATTGTAGAGAAAATGCCTTCTTGATAGTTCAACAACACTCGGATGACTAAATGAGGACAATAATCCAACACAACTTCCTACCATTGTAATGACTTAAAATTCAAAGAAAGAAATTGTTAATTTTTTATAACTTAACAATAGATAATTATCAAAAGTGCACAAAGAGACTATATCGTTAATCATTTTTAAAAAACAAACAACTTTTTTGCCCCAAAGTGGGATTTTTTAAAAAGCTTTTAGTGAAAAATGTCACTTTTCCCCATCTAGGTTCCTATATACTATCAATATGAATGTGAGACATCACATTGGCAAAATAACTCATCAGCCACTCAGGACAAACATTGCTTTTACTGCCTTTATCACCAATTGTCTGGAATCAATATCTGATCTGATTCATTGCCAGATCAAGATGACCCAGGACTTGCAAACATACCAAAGTTCCTCAGAAGCAAATGTAAAACGTTTCTTTGTTGGTGTCACTCTTTTTAAATGCCTGGATGAACTCACAGATACAACACTGATCATAATCAGAAGTGCAGGGGAATGATACTTTGATCCTAGGAAGAATGCACTGATACTACACTCTGATCCTAGGCAGAAGTGCTGATCCATATGTAAATAATCCAAACATTTTTGACGGTTACTATGCTAGAAATGAAATAATATAAATAAAGCATAGCTGGTTTACAAGTTATGTAATTCCTCAAGAGGGACACTTGGTTGCAGAACATGGTCTTCAAACTTGATAAATGAGGCTGACATCAATGTGAATAAGTGAAATGCGAGTAAAAAAATCAACTGCTGGCAGAAAAGATCAATACTGTACATATATACAAGGCTACAATAGCAGGGTGCCTTGTGTGAAAGGAACTCACTAGCTTGTGAGACTAGTTTGGTAACCATTACTCAGGCATGCATGGCAGGCACCCATGTACAGGTATATTAATAGCTTTTGTGGTCAAGTGTAAAGCTACCTTTTTCACTTTACCTTGGATGCCATTTAGAGATGTTTGACCATTTTGTAATTTACAAATGTCTTAGTAAGAAAACTTTCATGTATACAAGAAACCAAATTGAAAAATATCAAAAGAGATTTCTTTTTAAAATAAGTTTAGGAAAAGATTTTTTTAAAAACATCCAATGAGATTGTTGCTGCTTTTTAGCATGTTGATTTAATTCCAAGTCTAAATGCCAAGATACATTAATATTTCTACCTTTCTGCAGATGGTTCCCCATTTTCTTCACACAGCAAGAGACAGAGGTGAAATAAATCTAAATAGTTGATGAATTGTAAATGAAATTAGACTAACATTTAAAATAGATTCATCAAGATAACATTATTAACAAAAAAGTTTCAAACTCTTTTCTAATCATAGTGTTGATACTCCTGTTGGAAGGAAAATTAAATAACCTTCAAAGTATGATGAATTTCACGATTTAGAGTACAAATAAATCCAGTTATTTGTGTAGTGTCATGATGAAAGTTGTTTTGTTTAATAGCAGTGGTGAAGAGATTCATGTTGACATATCAATCAGATTAGTGTCCAATCTTATTGTTAAAGTTTAGATAAGACGGGTCATTTGTAAGATAACAATGATATTATATTGCTATATATGAATCATGGGCAGAAGGTTATATCATTTCATTTTTTGTATCAATTGAATACTTTTATGAAAGGTTTAGAAAGAAAGAAACAAATCATAACAGAATAAATGTTTAATAAATGTTTAAGTCACTAAGTGCATATATAAAAATCCAGTACCTGAAAGATTAAGCACAAATGACATTTTTAACTTTTATAAATCTAATTGACAGTTGTCTTCCTTCTACAATATTATAATCCTAGAAAATTTCAACATGCTCAAAGCAAGTTTTAAAAAAAAATTCTTAATCAAATAACAATATTTAACTTCTATTCTATGCAGGGTTAATTTAAAGGAAATTTTAGAACTGCACACATCTTTGAGGCAGGTGCCATGACCCATATGAAATAAAATTTTTAAGTAGGTTGGACGTAACATACACGAGTAATGATGTTGAATTAACTTTTGTCTCGGTATTAATCTCATTTTAATTAATACATTCTCAGTTCATTTATAGGTGATAGGCTTTGAACAGGAATAGGCAAAAATCTTACAAGTATAAAGGTCCCCAGCAGAAAATGGTCAAAATAGAGAGAGTGGCAATTAGTTGTTTATTAAGATCGATAACTCAGAGATACACGGTTCTTTTTTATTCAAACTATAAAATTCTTAAAAACATTATATATATTTTCAGTAATTAGATGCCCAAGAACCTGTACAACAATTTTCATTCTCATCGGTTCAGCAGTTTCAAAGTTCAATATTTTTTGCATGTTGACATATGGTTATTTACATATAAAATGTAAACAAACAATCTGATCGACCGTAACTCATTTTTCAATTCCTGGGGTTTGTTCAACAGTATAGCCAAATTTCAGCAAAATCGGTTGAGATTTTAGAAATTTTCACAATTGTAAATAAAAACAATGTTTTTGCTTAAAATGTAAACAAACAAACAAGCAGCTTGGCCATAACTCACCATCCCCCCAGATAGAATCTCTCCACAAGCCTACATGTTATTAAGGAATAACAAAGTTATCCAATTCAGAAAAGGGTCACAACTACGATGGCAACAGCGACAGACATCCATAGCGAATGATAGTCCCCAGCTTTTTATCCGCCAGGGACAAAAATAAAGAAAAGGATGTTTGTACATTGAGAATAAAAACCGAGTTGTTACAGAATAATTAAATGTTATTTAATCTCTCATGTTGCACCTTTTTACAATTTAGAAATTACATTGCTAATTACCATCTTTTAATATATAAAAACTATAAAGAAAAGTAACATTAAAAACTAATATAAACGGAAATGTTTTGCACAGGAGACTTAAAAGATTAAAATGCAGCTCTTAAGATACATAGAAATTAAATTTTGCCCTTTGTAAGTGAGATAGTTAACAATTTTATACACATTATTATTAAAAAAATAAACATAGGTTAGAAATAAGTTTTCAGCAAGGTATGCTCCATCACAGGCATATTTACATTGTTTGCTTATCATTCAATTATTTATGTATTTTTTACCCAAATTTCTACTGTCCTCACAGAATTGATCATAAAGTGGTAAATGAGGTTTGTAAATTGCTTTGAACAACTTAACTAAAGCTAAATTATACATATAATAGCACTGTTCTATCAGTAATGCTTGCATTAATTCCTGATCACTGATAATCCTTTTTTTTCTGATTTTCAATGCACTATACATGCTTGAGTATAACTTGATAAAAAAATTTAAAAAACTTGATCAAAAACCACAAAATGTGATGCTTATACATGTTTTTTGCCTCCTACATACAGAAATATTTAGTTTGTTATCTAAAATGACTACGGCTATGGGGAAGTAACTGTAAACTTAGTAAGCAATGATAAGAAGAGCCAAAACCTTGCTTACATATATCTGGTTCAAATGTAGTTGACCCTAAAATACAACTTTGATTATTGTTTTAACCCCCCCACCCCCAGCCAGTATCTGTTGTGTTACTATCAGGAAATCTGACACAATGACACCCATCTTTTAGATAACTATACTATCAGCTCAAAATTAAATATCAAGCTCGTTATTCTTTTAATTAACAAATTATGGCACTACATAAAAATTACAACTGCACCTTCATTGCTTTCATTGATACAAATTGGTCTATGATGTGCTCAAAGTCAGTTTCTTCTCATTCTGCACCCAGCATATCAAGATCATAGATCAAGACATAGAGTCTGCCTTAACCCATGGAGGCTCTCAAATACGGAAGTATTAGTCTGAACTTGTTGACTGAGCTCCCACAGCTGGTGATGGAATCAGTGATGGTTAGCGTTATCTGAATAGCTTTTCCCAGCATTGTGATAAATGAGAGGCAATCACATAGAGAGCTTTGATGGTTCAAAGAAAAATATGACCATCATAGTATCCTGCTTGGCTGCATGTACGTAAGTTGCATGAGGGATTATTGCAATTCACATACACTGCTAGGTTGTTTTTCTCAATTATTGATGGACACCACTTCAGTGTCCAGCCATCGTACATCTGAAGAAAATTCTTCTTTTTTTAAAAAAAAATTTCTGAGGATGGCTTATGTGACTTTAATAGAAACTGCTCAGTGGTCACACTTTCAAGTGGTACGTCACTAGTCACTAAATATACGTAATGATTACAGTGAATGAAGGTTTTAGTTGTTTAATAACTCCTACCCATGATATTGTGGGTTGCATAAAAAATAAAATGAAAAAATAAAGGAAAGTTACATGAAACGCCAGAAAGATTTGCTGCCTTTAGAAACATTTATGATTAATATGTTGAAGATAGGATGAGCTTAAAAAATGGAAAATAACCAAAAATCAAAACAGTGACATTATACTTTAATGAAGTCTCTATATATGCATGAAAACACACCTTTATAAATATCCACCTGACTTCTCCAGAAATTCAGGAATCTACAAATGCGTCATAGTTTGCAGCATTATAAATTTATCCTCTTGACCTAACAGACATTATTGATATAACATGCTATGCCCATTTCTATATTTCTCTCTCAATTCAAGTATATATATATATATATAT
>VCCN01006703.1:5200208-5216828 GCA_006491835.1 Architeuthis dux | reverse complement strand
GATATGACAATATATATAACTAGATTATATATATATATTTTTATATTATTTTTAATTGTCATATTTGGTCCCAATTGAAATATTGATAATTTATGTAACATTTGTTCTTATAAACTAAATACAAATAAAATCATTCAGTAATAATTTTGTATAAGTATAGAGGAAGTTAAAACTTTTTCTTAAATATTTCATGATTGATTGATTAATTTGTTTAGCAGCATATCAACCCTTGATGGGTCATTTAATGCTGAAATCTGTTTAAAATTGCAGAAAAATAGAGTCTTGCAACTTTGGTGAAAGGTTATTTTTTAAAAACTAGAGTCTTGCAACTTTGGTAAAAAAACAGGTGGCCCTGTTCGTGGGGGGGGGGTATCTTACCCCTCAGCAGGAGATGCAGTCAGTGTATTCTAGGCCCCAGCCGACAGGGCTGTTAAATATTTCAGTATTAAATGATTTAAAGCTCATAATGAAGTCTAAACAAGTAAATAATCTGCAAATAATTATTTATTCATAACTCACTGGCAATAACCATTTTCATTTTCTATTTGTCTGGTTCTTTAATATCTGAAGTCAAAATAGATGCTTGAACCAGTTAAATGACTTAAAGTAACTGACTTGATAGACAAGATTGTAAAATCAATATGTCACTTTACTAAAAACTTGGGATTTTATCTCAATATTCAACATTAACTAAGGAAAAATTGACATTCAGTCATTCGTCTTATTGTCGTTCTTATGCTTTTACTAAAATAATTTCATGAATATTATCAAAAATACTATTCCCGTTGATATCATTATTATAAACCGAATATTTCAGCCACCACTACTATTATTTATTTCTATTATTAGGAATGATAGGGGCATTATGTTATGTAGGTATGGAAAATCTGACATATATTTAACCCAATACCCGCTGGAATTATTTAACATACATCTTAGACATGACATTTACATGAAAAGATTATCTGGAAAATGCTAAAAATGGGTAAATATTTATCTCTCTCACATCACTCCAATAATAAAAAAAGCAAAATTACCATTATTTATAATGTTGCCAAATATCAATAAAAAAAAAGAAGTGTAGTAAAGGAATAAACACATATTCAATCTAAAATAGAAATATAACAATTTTTGTAAACGTCCCATAAATGGAATGATGGCACCTGATGGGGTAATTGACAGTTAATAAGAGGAGGCCTTTAGCCTTGGTTTGAAATTAGAATGTGTAATTTTTTGGCAGGAGATAAGACAGATAAGATGCCTAATATGAAATCTTATACCTTTCAGCTGACAGTTCACTCTTAAGCTCTCAAATGTGTGTGCATTTTCCATGCAGTTAAATAGTCTATAATTATCAAATATTAAATATACCTGTCAAATTTCAATGTTGAAAATGACTTCCCTTCAATAAAATGGGGGGGGGGACTTCTACGGGGGGTCTGGGTCAGAAAATCTTTAAAATTATGTATCTAAGATTGGCAAAAATTTCGTTTCAGAAGTCTATTTAAAACATGTTTCAAAAGTGTTATATGTGATCTTTCAAAATAATGTGAGTTCTAAAGTTCTATTTAAAATAGATTTGTTTTATCAGAAATCTAAACGAATTTAATAATTCTAAATAAATCTAACACTTTTTATAAAATGTGTGAGAATTTTCCTTTCATACATGAGACTTGGAAAGCATGATTAAAATATTCTTTTATATGATATAAACAGATGATTAAACCAAATTATAAATATGTAGGAATTACTCAACTACAAAAAGATAATATATTCGAGTTAGAGTGGAAAAAAAGATATGAATAAAAAGGGAATATAGAAAAGCAACAATTAAAAAAAGGGATCCTATCCATTATTAAAAAGAGTGTATTCATTGTATTAGGAGGAAGATGCGGTGGGGATTATAAAAACTATAAGTTACAAAAGAGAAATCTATAGAAGAGGAATATGTGATCAGGAGACTAATGGTATCTTAATCATTTCATAAAGGAATTGAAAAGCTTTGCAATGTGTTATGCAACCATCTTGTTTCAATATGAAATGGATGTCAGTAGCAATAAATTTGGATTGAGGTTTTAAAAAAAAAGGAAAGAAAAAAAGGAATAAGCCTGCAGAAATGTAAATTTAAAAAGCTTTTCCCTAGGAGGCAACACAAAAGCAATAACAGAATCTGCATTAATCACAGAAAAGGTGCTGGGTAAAATAGACATAATCAGCATGTGCACACATTTAAGTACAAAGCAATGAATTCATTACACTGAATACATTTGGGCCTCTGAAAGGAATTTTATCAGGGGGTACAAAGATTCTTTCGGGGGAGGAGGGGGGGGGTTCGCCATTAGTCATTCTTGTTTTTTATCCACTAAACCTTTAAGCCATGAGATGTACCCATTGCACATCCTTCTCATAAGCCCTAGGTATAGTCATATAGAACATTTTATTTTAGTGTAAAAAAAAAAAAGTATACAATTTGTATATACAAGCACACATCATAACAATCATATTTACACAATATCTAGGGCCTTAAACCTTTGCAGTGGTGTAATAAACATCATAATTCTTCTTAAAATCATTCATATCTGTTGATAGTACTATATATTCTGGTAATCTATTCCAAAGTCCCATCACTCTATTGCTAAAAAAGCAATAGAGTGATGGGACTTTCCCCCTGGGTGGAATTCGCCCCTGGTTCGGAACAACAGAGACTATTTGGAAGTAGAACCTTTTGTCCTAGTTTGAAATCAGTCTTCATTCTAGATAAATCTTAGGTAATGCATCTCATCAAGGGCGAAAGAATTAACAATCTGCACTAAAGTCTTCTAAACATTTATCATCAAATGCCTTTTAACTTAAAACTAACTAGAGTTCCTTGTTTCATCATGAAAATGATTTAAACATTTTTGAAATAAGTTCCTTTTTAACGTATATTTAATGGTGTAGACTTTGTAATTGTTTATCTGTTGTGTCAAAAACAAAGTACTACACAGGCATCAACCCATATTGAAGTTAACAGTGATTGTCATCAAGATGGATATCATTTAATGGTGCTGATGATGGTTATAGTAATATAAGGAAAAGATGTAGTGCAATGGAAAGTATGGTGATCACCTGTAATTGACAGTGTGTTCGATCCTTCATGTATATTCTAGAAATATCATTTTGTGCCAGACTTTGTTTAATCCATGTTATTCAACTAGGAATAGTAATCACAACTGTATTGGTGATGATAAAAGTAAAAACAGGAAAAGTACCAATAGTAATCAGAGATAGTAGCAACGTCAATTGTAATTAATGAAATAACAGAAATAACAGATACATTCTATAATTTTTTGATGATGTCGGGATGTCATTATCATTCCAAGAATTCGGACTACAGATTTCCTTCTTTTTTCCGGACGATCCATTATTTAGTTTTTCTCAGGTGTACAACAATCCTTATGGAAGGAGGTGGGTTCTTTTTTTTCAAATCATGTCCACAAATCTTCTTTGAGTTTTAAATAGTCAAGAAAAAATAAAAGATTTCTGGATACTACCTATGTATAAAAAAAAGATTGTACATCTGAGGAAGCCTAAAGAAGGGTTGAAACGTTGTGGTAATAACAACAAAAAGAATGAGATCAATAGTCAATCAATAGAAATCGTCATATGACCAACGTCTTTTGGCAGCAGGCTATGTTGGGGATGATCAATGGTTACTTGTCTCGCTTTTTGTTGGGCAGTGATCACTAAAACAGTCTGAATTTTTTAAAAACAAGAGTGAATACTGCAGGACACAAAGTAAGGGACCAATTTAGCATACACTTACATTGTAAATTGACACCCTCATTAAAAACCTATTTTTGGCTGTAATTTTCAAAAAACGAGTAAAAAAGGAGTAAATGTTTAAATTTTCAGCTCTCCATTGGTGCGGCCTGTATGCGTGATACATACAAAACCAAGCCTGCCAGAGCAGCTTAAAAACTGAAGAAAACTACGGTGTCAGTTTTGACGGTTTTTAATAATGATAAAATAATAGTAATAGTTTCAACAATATTACTAATTGTTAAAACAATAATAGTAATAGCAGAAGTTATAATAGAAATAATAATAAAACTAGTGGTTGCTTTTTGTTTGTAGAAACTTAAGTGATTAAATCAGTTGATTACTTACCTACTCTACACATATCTGTCATTCAGGCAGGTGTGTTGAGTAGGTAAATTGCCAAATGAACTGCTCACTGGCAAAAAAAAGGGTCAGCAAAAACAAATAGAAAGCTACTGTGAGTAAGGAAGAGTGAGAAAAAAGAAAGGGCAAAGAATGAATAAGTGGGGAAGTGGAAAGGAGAGAGAAGAAAAAGTCAGAGAAAAGAGGAAGAAAACAAGTAGCAAAGGAGAAAGCATTCAGAAAAACTTTACAATGTTATCAATCAATAACAATTTGGAAATTGAAAAGCTGTGCCTTATTGATTTTATAGTCAATTTATTTACCCGTCAATATCCCAACCCCGACAAATGTGACCATTAAAAAAACAAAACCTTTTGAGTAAGTGTTGAACTGTATAAGTTTATCACCATCACATGGAGAAAAAAAACAAAAAAACAAGAACTAGTTCAAATAACTAGTCTCCACTTTGAAAGTTACTTTTTGGCCAATCCACAGTATATAAAACGCAATATATAATGTGGATTTGACACACACACACACACACATACATACATACATATATATATATATATAAATATAAGAGAGAGAGAGAGAGTGAGAGAGAGTGAGAGTGAGAGTGAGAGTGAGAGAAATAAGAGGATATCAACTATCCTCTTATTTCTCTCACTCTCAATTCCACAAGAATGGTCAAATTAATTTCAGAAAAAAGGTAAAAAGAAAACTGGTTGGAAGTTTTTTTTAGATATTTAATAATATTCAATATTATATTGAATAAGATGTTAGGTTTGGAGCCTCAACCGGTTTGATCTTCTTTTCAAGAGGTCTAAATGTGAATATATATATTTTACGTGTGTGTAAGACGTTTCAATGAACGCACAGATATTACACTCTGATCTTAGGCAGAATTGCCAGGGAGTGACACTTTTCTATGTAGAGTGCACAGATACTACACTCTGATCCTAGACAGGAGTGCTGATCCATATGTAAATAATCCTGTCGTTTTTTTATGGGTACTATGCTAGTAGATAATAATATCTAAAGGCAATTTTCCAAAAAGAAAAATTACAATAGTTACTGAAGATTTTACATGTAAGGAAAAGATCACTTGGGAAAAAGGAGATATCCGGTTTCCATTTTGCATCTCTAGATGAATTTTGTGATGACAATCTCACCAATTCAGCACTTAGAAGCATCTCTCAAGTCCACTTATCTAAACACCAAGCCTTTATCAGTTTTATTAGAGGTTTCTTGTTTGTCTAACATTTATTAAGCCAAATGATGGCACAATCGCTTTTTTTTGCACTTACAAGACTATTCTTTTGTCTCTCCTTACATGTAGATAAAATAATATCACTCTCAGTGCATTTCTAATGGAAAAAAAAAGACATTCATTTTATGCATGTATGGACTACACAATTCATCTTTTAATTAAACATTACTGATAAATAAATGCTAAAATAGTGTGTGCGTTTGTATCAAATATTAATGGCATGAACCAAGTGATCTGTATTAATTATATAAGAAGCTAAAGGGCAGACAAAATACTACTACTAGACCGTTTCATATCAGTGATTGCCATTTTTTTCTCACACACTCTTTGCAATTATCATCTGATGAAACTGGATCTTATTGTACTTTGGAAACTGATTTCCTCCTTTTTCTCTTCAAAGTGCACGCTTGGAGTTAAGTCCACACTGCAGTGGTAAAACAATCCAATTCTCTTATTAATTAAAAATAACTAATCATCTCACCTCCAAAACCAGTTAACCATTTTGTTACAATGGAGGAAACTTCTGGAAAAAAACTGATTATTAACATGAAAAAAATAGTAGATCAATAGATGCAATTCTGAAAAATCTACATTTCAACACTTAGTGCCAGGTAGGTGAAGTCTGTAATCTACAACTATTATGAAAGAATCCTGACTAGTGAGATTCTTTTTAGCTTGGGATTGTACAGATTAGGCAATGGTAAAATATTGATGTAATTAGAGTAAAAGTGCTTGAAAAGGTGGATGAATAAATGATATTGGAGAAGGCTGAATGATTTACTAGATCAGGGGTCGGCAAACTTTTTTGGAAGTGGGCCAGACTGGCAATGGTTTTTGGACTTGTAGAGAAAGATAAACTCACAGTAAAATCATAGATAGATATAAAACTAAGATAACATTATATTTCTTGATCATTTATTTTAAACAATATTAAATAATATTTTCCTTTATGAAAAAACAAACTTTAATATAATTCTTTTAGCAGAGTTATTATTTCTCATGCGCAGCAGGGCACATGGAGATTGGTGACAAAGTCACGATTTTCTTTGCATGTATCAGATTAGTGATCTTTGCAAGTCTTAAGTCTGGTTGAGACCAGGACTTTAAACTCACAAGTTTTTTTATGACCACACCCATGGCAGGATGCAAGTCTGCCAAAGGGATACCTCCACCCTAATCACACAGCTTAGAGTGTACTCAATTAGCTGCTGAGTACACTCCTAATGAAGAGTTTTCCACACTCTTCACTCATACCAGGAATCGAACCCAGGACCTTCTATGTGTGAGGCAGACGTGCTAACCATTACACCATCTGAGCGGACTATTTACCCATGTACTAGATGTAAAAATAAAATCAATGTTTAATCACTTGGTGCATACTGAAGTTTTCCAAATGTGAAGTCAACAGTTGCAGAAGTTTTACATTTGTGTGCATTATATGCATACATTATGTAAAACTTCTGCAACTGATGTAACTTCTGCATTACTGAATGAGATTCAGAGACTTAGTTTTTAAGTTTAAGTAAAACATGAGAATCCAATAGTCAGAAAGAAAGATGATTATCCTGTAAATTAGTGATGGTTGTTGGTGTCATTGCTGTCCTAATGTTCCTCCGTTTGCACAAGTTCTGCTCTTCTACTTTCTTCTGGTATTGCTACTATTTTCACTATCCACCCCAAGAACGGGCATTACTTTTTGACCGACCCTCATATCATAGTCCATGGGCCAGACCAGATATCAGTACCACCCAAGGTGGAAAAACTTCAATGATGCCATTTTATTTGTTATACCAACAGAAGTAAAATAATACATGATAGCCTTTCCAAATCAGCAGCTGTTTCAATTCTTTTGCAGGTAACCTGTTTTTGCACCTATTAGTCCTGGCACTGTAATTACTGACATTGACTTTCATGAGCATCTGCAGCCACTTTTCCAGAGGGGTGCAAAAGGCTATATTTCCGGAGGGGGGCTCTAAAGGATATCTTCAGCAAAGGCTTACTCTTTATTTCTGATTGTGCTAGTATTAGGGAGATCAGGTCAAAAATTTCCATGGGATGTAGGACTCCAATTAAAGCATTTGCTGAAAGAGCACGGACTGTGAATCTGAAATCTTTTCCCTTTTTCCTAACAGCCCAAAGGTACCGAAAGTTATACAAAAACAAAATTTTAAATTGGGAAGTAATTTTAGAATTTTAATTCTGTATAGGGGGAAGGGGTGTAAAAGTAGTACAAGATGTAGTTGGCAATATGTCAATATAGGCCAACATGTAAAAAATCTGCTGTACCAGAAAAAGGTTTGAAGTGGTTTTTTTAATGCAGTTCATAAACAAAATTATAGATAAGTTTGGTGAAGATCCAGTTTCTTTTTGATGATTAGCTGCTCTCAACTTGTGGTCTATAAATTGAATGCATGTCACAATGATTTTGTTCTTTGTTTAGTATAGTAATGAAAATAATTTACAAATCCTGGATATTTTATTTTTCAGAGATGTCTTTTTGAGTATATTACTTTATTATTGTAGACAAGTAGATTAAATGAGTTGTAGTACTTTTCCATGAGGTTGCAAATGCACCCCTTGCGGATGCCTATATTAACTTTGAATGTGTAGTAACAGGAGTTAAGATGAATTTTGTTGCCTATCCAATGAAAAAAATGGTGAACATGACTGACTCAAGTTCAAAATTATAGGAAGGCATCTAGGTTTTGAGCAAGTTTTTCATGCACCATATATTCTGTTCATGTACTTGTAAAATCTTCAGTATCAACTTATCTATGAGAAAATTAACAAAATTATTGAAACTATTTGTGGGTGCTAGAGTGTATGTAGAGCACATGCATGCACAGAGCAAAATAATGAGTCAACTCAACCAGCTGGATGCACTTGGCTACAGTAGCTGGTACCATAACATATATATATATATATATGTATATTCAAGTAAAAAAAAAAATATATAGTGCTTAAGACAATCAATTATTTAGAAAAGAAGGGATAGCAAATACTGTGAATGAGGAAGAGTGGGAAGAAAGAAAGGGTAAAGAATGAGAGGGGGGAAACAGTGAAATAAGAGAGAGAGAGAGAAAGAAGAAAAGAAAGAGAAAAGAGGAAGAAAACAAGTAGCAAATGAGAAACCACTCAGAAAAACTTTACAATGTTATCAATCAATAACAATTTGGGAATTGAAACGCTGTGCCTTATTGATTTTATAGTCAATTTATTTACAAGTCAATATCCCGACCCTGCCAAATAAGGGCATTTTTATTACTATTACTTATTCAGCAATTCCTTGTTTAATAAAGTCAATAAAAATACCCAAGTGCAGTAGCAAAGATGGTGAACATAAGACCTGTAACTGATTGAGGAGATATCTTTTGAGAAATTCTTTTGTCCTTCAAAAAGTGTAAAACAACATCCAGGTCCCAAATGATTAATTGAAATAGAAATCACACCACTTGAACAACATCACAAAAAGTTTTCCATTTTTTTAAAACAAGGAATGGAAATCAAGCAACTAAGCAAATATTTAAAAAACAAAAAAACAAACTGTTTGTAATTTCTATTTATATAAAACAAGCACTAATCAGAACTGAATTTTTAACAAATTAGAAATTTCTGTCCCAATATCATATTTTTTTTAGGAGTCATTTACACCTGTTGAAATATCTTGTTGGTTGCACTGGTATCAGATTACAGGTACCGAACAGTGTAAAAGTCATTATGATACCTAATCATGTTCAACAGCCAAGAAATATATGCTAGGGATCTTATCTAAAGCAAACATAAGAGATTTGTGTTCTGTAACATATCTTTAGCAAGTGTGAGCAATCCATCATTCCTTTTAATTTGGGATACAAGCTGGTATATCAGTGATAGATATTTTATTCTGGAGAGAGGCAGGACCGAGTTAAAAGTTAATTCAGTAGATGCTTGTGGCAATACTGAAACTACTTTCTACAAAGAAAAGAAAGCCAATGATAGTTCTTACCAAGGAAATTCTTTTATTGAAATCAAGCAGGATTAAAAGCCAGGGACTATCATTCGCTATGGGCGTCTGTCATCATTGTGTCCTTTTTCTTAATTAGATAACTTTGTTATTCTTTAATATATTTCAATGAAATGTTGTATGTAGGCTTGTGGAGAGGTTCTACCTGGGGGATGGTGAGTTATGGCCGATCTGATTATTTGTTCACATTTTATTTTGTTTTTATTTACAATTGGGAAAGTTTCTCAAATCTTGACTGATTTTGCTGAAATATTGCTATAATGTTGACAAAACTCCCGCAAAAAATATTGAACTTTGGAACTGCTGAACAAATTAGAATGAAAATTATTATAAAGGTTCTTGGTCACCTAATTACAGAAAATATATAACTTTTTTTATGAATTTTTAAAAAATCAGGTGTCTTGGAGTTAACAATCCTAATAAACAACTAATTGCCACTCTATTTCAACCGTTTTCTGTCAGGGACTGTAATACTTTTAAGATTTCTTTTGCTAATTTTATGTCATGAATATTTAAGAGTTAATTAAAGGTAAAAATGAATGTATACACAAAACTAGACAGATGAGACTTGCTTATTTGTGTCTCTTTGCTAAACAATACAGCACAAAAATATTTTTAGTGACATTTTACCTGTCATTGTGAACAAAGTCTTTTAGCTATCATTTAATTTTCTGTCAGTGATGTTGTGGGAGGATATTTATTTAGGTTCAAAGACTTTTATTTAATTCAATCTTAAGAAATTTGAAAGTCTAATAACAAGAACATAAAATGTCAACATAAAAAGAAAAAAAAACTATCCTAATAAGATGTATCCATAAATCTACATGTAAAATCTTTCTCACAGAAAGAGTGTCGTTTATAAAATGTTAGATGCTATCCGTGATGAAGGATTATGCAACATTGAACACAAAACGGGATGATGCTCAGAAATTAGGATTAAAAGGGGATTAGAAACCCATAATTAATCATTAGAAGTTAGAAAATTAAACCCAATTTAATAATGGAAGGACACAAATTTATATTTGTTAAGTGCCTAAACCAATTAAGATGACTGAATCCATCATATAGATTAAGTTAAGTGAGTTGAATTTGATTTTAAAATCATAAAACTGGCTTTAAACTCAACATGATTCTATGTAAATTTAAGCAACATCTGAGATGAATCTCCAAAATTAGAATCATATCTGTATAGTTGATAAGACGCATAGTGAATAACAAAGATAGTAACACGAAACGAGAGATAACCAACATAAAAGACACCCTCCAAAGAAACAACTACTCTGTGAGCATATTACCAGGAGAAACCACCAGCAGTCACATAGGTTTAGAAGACAAAAAACTGGCTACAGCTATTTTATCAAAAATCAGAGGCACAGTGTAGAAATTCCAGAGAATACACAGTCCATACAATATCAGGACAGTATTAAAAAGTAGTACCATTTTACACAGCTACCTCACAAAAGTAAAACCTACACAGGAAGAAAATGTGACTAAGAAGTGCGTGTACAATATTCCGTGCAGTTGTGGTAGGGAATACAAGGATGAGATGAGCCGCCTTTTAAAAATAAGACTTGAGGAATATCGGTGACTTTAAAATCAGTATAGTTAAGTTATCTGTTTAGATTAAACAATCCAACAATAGATACTTTTGAAACAGGCAAACGAGGTCTCAACAAGGCTAGTGTTTGTGTTAGAATTTAACAAAGCTGAATTGAGTAAAAATAATCACTTAATGTAGTCTTCTTACTGCAAATGATCCATGTAGATGTTGGTAGACCGATACTGTGGCCAAATAAATACAAAATACAATATTCCTGAAATTCACCAACTTCTATATTACTCTATGAAATTTGAATTAGTCACATCTTGCATGTTAAAATAAAATAAAACCCCCAAATCATTGCAGCAGAACTAACTATGAGAGATAAAAGTAAATCCTAGATAACAAGAGCAATGAATAATTAAATCTTTTTTTGTTACACAATAGTACATAAAAGTATTGATAATCAAGATGAGTCTTTTATATATTAACAGGTTTTTAGATGCGCTAAACTTTTCTAGCAGTGATCATCGTCACTGACTATCTAACATTTTAATGACGTAATAAAAGAATATTTTTTTTTTTTTTAAATCAATTCTTGAAATCAAACTGTGATGTAAGGTTGCGTTTGTTTTTTTAAGAAGAAGCTAAGACATTTTTTTAACATATCTCATATTGCAGTGTTTTTTTAAAACATATTTCATATCGCAATGTTTATTTTTTTAACATATCTCATACTGCAGAGTTTATTTTTTTAACATTTAACTGAACTCGTGTTTAAATAGCTCATCTATGGTCTGACTTTCAGGCTTGTTTTTCATATGCAAAATTCTAGAAGTAATGCAAAGATGGCAATCAGCTGCCTGGAAGGAATGAGTCATAAGATAACAGATATTAAATTAAGATGTTGTATCTAAGCTCATTATTAAAAGGAAACTGATACCATTGAGATCTTACACATTGAACCGAGGATGAGCAACGAAACATATCTTTGAGGGAAATTTAATACATTAATGAGATGTGTAACACTAAAGTTCAAACTGCCATATTTACTAGCCTAGGAGACATGTTTTATAAGAGCATTTTTTTTTTTAAAGATTGCTCATTGTAACTCATCCTGAGCCCCCTAACTGTAAAGCTTTAGCCTTCAGTGCTTTCCCTTTCATTCATAATACCAGCACATATTTGAATATTTAAAAAACGTCTTATTGGCCAGTAAATAGAATACAGGTTTCCAACGCTATCCAAAAGTAGTCTGTTTGTATAAAAACCTTTCGTAAGCTGAAATAGCATAAAGTGAAAAAAACACTTACCATTAATTTATATGGGAAAAACTTTTGAGCAAAAAATAATGATGATAGTATGTTAGGCTGAGTGATTGGAGGTTGGAGTTGTGGGGGGGGGGTGTAGGAGAAAGAGGAAGAAGGTGTACGTGGCCTGTATAACAGATCACTGCAAAACAAACACTATTTTTGCTTTTTGCCTTTTTGGAAAGTGGCATAAAGAAAACTTTCAAAAAGCGGGGGAAAACTGTACTTGGATATTTCATGATGGTTTATAAGATTGATTTATATTATATTTATATTAAAATTAACCAATTGTTTCATTATCAGAATATTTTGAGATATTCAGAATTATGAATAATTTTTTTCTTTATATTGCAAAAGATTAAAACAAGGATATTTTTCTATTTTGTGGATAGAAAAACAACAGACCACTTTTAAAAAAAGTAAAGTGTCCGTCTCTTAAGAGACTACTTCCAATGGAGTATACACCCAATGACGAGGACCCACTTTCTGTTGCATGCTTCAGCTTAATGATCCTTGCAAGACCAAGACAAGTTTTTATGACCATCCCCTTGGCAGGATGCAAGTCCATCGAAGTGATACCTCCACCCTAATCACACAGCTTAGAGAGTACTCAATTAGCTATGAGTGAACAGGGAAATTTGTCCTGATGAAGAGTTTTCCACACTCTTTGCTCATACCACGAATTGAACCCAGGACCTTCTGCGTGTGAGGCACCGTGATTCTAGCCATCAAGAAAGGGTTTTATGTTGAATTCATGATTCAAATAAAATGGCTTCTCCAGTATTTATTTATTTCATTTGTCCTTTATCAATTCCTGTTTAATTAACTATTATGATTAATGTAGGCAAATCTAAAATTAGGTACAAATGGTATTGATAATTTTTATGATTATTTTACCCTTGCAAACTTGGGACGGCAACAACAGTACTCCTCATTAATTTGTTCAAATGCAGAATTAAAAATATAAATGATACAGGCCTCTTCCGTTATAACGTGGGTGTTTGGGTCCAAGAAAGCCAACCATATTATAATTGAGCCGCGATAACTGCAGGGTGGGTATGGGTGATATTCAAGGGTCGGCGATAGGTGAAAGACGGCAAACATTGTTTATTGTATATAAACTATCCCATACCTGAGCTCCTGACTGTAAGTTTTGTTCATTGATTACTGAAATGTTTTTGTCTAATTCATTTCATTTTACAGTTGGTTTGTCAGCATAAGTCAAATATATTCCTTAGTGAGGGGTGGGGTGGAAATTGTATCACATCTGTCATCAAAAAGGCTTAACGTATAGTAAAATAGCACTTAGTCCGAAATATTGGGCTTATGGCTTCAAAGGGTAATTTTGTTTAATTCACGGTTCTCTAGATGAGTGGGCGAAAATATGTGATAATGTTGGGGTTCACCAACCATCTGCCTTATATTGCGGACCACACTATAACGAACTGCGTTATATTGAGGGATGCCTGTAGTAGCAAGTAAACACTGCCCAATTTATTAAGAGAACCCCTGCTTTCCCCTATGCGCGTCTGAGAGAGGGGGGGATTTTTCTGTTGCTTCTCTGAAGATATTGGATATTTTAGATTAAACAGATAATAATGAGCGAATAAATTTCAACATTATAGGCAACTGAGCTAAAATCATGCCTGCATGAAAAAGAAATTGCTTCAATTTATCAGCTCACCCAACATGTATAAATCAGCCAGTTTAAGTTGAATGCACAGAAGCAATTTTTGTTAGCAATATTTTTGTAATTATTGATAGTACTAGCCGTTTTTTCAAAGTGACCTGGACCAAATTAAATTAGGATTTATTTTATTGGGTAATTTTAGATTTGGAAATCACAGTTTAAAGCTTTCAATGCCTTTTAAATTAAATTAGCAAGAAGAGATACAATATGTTCATTTTAGGCAGATGGTACAAAAGAGGACTGTGTACTGTTCCTATAAATTACATACACAAATGAATAGGCTTCTTTCTTCTGTTTCATATATAAACTAGCATAGTACCCATACAAAATGACAGGATTATTTATGTATGGATCAGCACTTCTGCCTACAATTAGAGTATCTGTGTGCTCTGTCTAGGATCAGAGTGTAGTATCTGTGCACTCATTGAAAGGTGTTATGCACATGTGTATATGTATTAACAAAACTAGCATTACAATGGAAATTATGAATCACTGCCACCTATATATGCTTCTTTTTACCTTGTGACTTAAATAGTGGTGGTGGGCACTGATCACTAAGAAGTTTTACATTGTAAATTAACCCCACTAAAAACCTACTTTGGAGGGGAATTTACCCCCCCCCAACATTTTCCCTACTCATTGAGGGAGTGTGTGTGCAAAATTTCAAGTGTCTACTATGAATGGTTAGGGCTGGGCAAAGTCCAGATACATAGATATATATAAATGTCAGAACACATAAATAACCTAAACCCAGCAACAGTATTTCAACCAGTGTTGTGGGTAGCAGTGATTAATAATCTACCATTGTAGTAATGAATACTATTTTTTACCATTATTTTATTTCTGTTCCTGATTCTGGTATATGTGGTTTTAATGTACTCCTACAACATACAAAAATCTATCATCAAGTGGGTTTTGTAAAGGCAAGTTTTCAACAAGTTTTCAAATACAGACCAATCTAATCAAAAAATTTCTTTTTCATTATAATCATTTCAGAATCCATATTTGAGAAGCACTCCAGCAGAAAACAGAGAGTCCTAAAACACTTAAAGAATTTGATAATAAAACCGGGTAGATTTGATTAGACAGTGTGGAAAAGAAAGATTGAGAAAAGCATGTTTCGTCTCAAACATATTTATTATCATGAAGATAAATCTTTATGCATTTTGTCATTGTCAATATGTTTGAGACGTAACACGCTTTTCTCAATCTTTCTTTTCCACATTGTCTAATCAAATCTACCATTCTGTCGGATTCCCTTAGATCTATACACCAAACATAATAAAATCTGCACACTTGTGCCTAATTCCTAACCGGCAGATTTCAGTCGAAAATATTACCAGGCAAACCAAATCAAAAGAAGATTCAAATCCGACACAGAGCAAAGAGATATTTTTAAATTTGCAAAGAGAAAAGGTTTTCTGTGTTATAGGAATGCAGTGTTAAATTAAAAGTGGAAGCATATGTCGACAAACATTTAGTCAGAATAGTGCAGCACTGAAAAATGGTCTGTGAGCTAATTGATGAGTAACACATATGGAAGGAGGTTAATGTACACTTAGTAAATAAATAAAAGATGTATTGAAGTCAAGTTGGGAAAAACTGAACATTTTTTGTTCATGATACTATTTTTGAAAATATATTTTACTGTGACATTTGCCCAGCAAATGGATATACAGAGGAAGCCGTTTATTATAATCATGGATAATGTTATTTTTAATGTTATCGTTATCAAAATCAGTTGGTCCCAAAACATTTTATTTAAAATGAACTTAAAGATTTTAAAAATAAAAAAAATAATTTTAAATTAATTTTTTTATAGTGGAAAGTGGTTTATAACAATGAATTTAATAACATAACAATAAATTTATAAAAATGAATGTAATTCAATCTTTATTATTATTGGATGAAGTATTGTAACAAACCACTTTTTATTAAATTTGACTAGTTTTTACCTTCATCCTAATTTTAGTTGTTTTTATACTACTTATTAATAATTCGGGCCACCGTTTCTATGGCAACGAATAACAGCGCAATCGGAAATAAAGAGTAAGCCTTTGGTGAGAATCGAACTCACACTCTCATTGCCAGAGGGAGACTAGTTTAGGCCTAGCTGCTTTAAATAAATCGGCCACAAAGACTTCATGGATTAGCAGAAGCTGATTTATGCTTATAAACTCACTCCCTACAACCGACTCTCTGCGCCATATCTATGAGACCTAGTAGTCTTTTTTATAAATCAATCTTTATTATTATTGGATGAAGTATTGTAACATACCATTTTTTATTAAATTTGACTAGTTTTAAATATTATATCCTTTGCATAATGTTATCAGCCGGTTATTAAATGATCACAATAAGCGGCTTCCTCTGTACAATTAAAATAGGAGGATGTAGAATATTTTCGTTTAATTTCTTTCACTTGTATCTAGTAGGAGAACTAATATAAAACTAGTGCTATAAGTGCAAATATCAAACCAAAATAGACAAATAGGTGAGTAATAAGTTAATATATAATCTTATCTAATATATGAAAATATGTGCTGAAGAACATTTAGCCCAAATGAGAAATTTGATTATTAATGCTATTGTGGTGATAAACTATTTTCACAAGATAACTTTTGAATGTTAAAATTAAGAGAATACAGTTATCTCTTGCCATTG
>VCCN01006703.1:5169676-5192169 GCA_006491835.1 Architeuthis dux | reverse complement strand
GTGCTGATTGCAATAAAATGTGGTTCTTCTTGCATAAAGTTCTTGTTTTTCACTCTCAAAACCAAGCAATATAAGCAAAATTTCAGTTTGTTCAAATACTTATAAGCAGTACTGTACATATATTTTTGTGTGTAACACTGTTTAATGACCGCAGATATTACACTCTGATTCTAGGCAGAAGTGCCAGGGAGTGACACTGATCCTAGACAGAGGACCAGGGAGCGACACTCTGATCCTAGGCAGAAGTGCTGAACCATACATAAATAATCTTGTCATTTTTGACGAGTATTATTGTAGTTTTCCATAAAGTATTAAAAAAAGGTGTTCTTAGAATTAAAAAAAAATTATACACTGATTATAAAATGAAATTATCTGCTTTTAGAATCCAACAGTTTAAACTAAAGTTGTAAAAAATATGTATGTATCAAGACAAATTCTAAGAACTAATTTGGTTTCCAGTGCTTATAGATACTAGAGAGTTCCAAACTAACATCTAAATAAAATGAAAGTTTTGCTGACAAAAGTTATTGTTCAATTTTGGATGAATGTATAATTTGAACATCTTTATCTTTTGATATGTTATTTTTCAACCATGTACCAAGCCATTTATCTAAAAGTTATTGTTTCTTTCTGAATTTCTGAGATGAGTAATTATCATTATTATACATCAATTTGTTGTCCTCATCTTGGTTGTTATAGTCACATTTCAGCCACTGTACCCTCTGGCCTTCTTGAGGTGCTAGTGGTTTTTGGTGACATTCTTGGAATTTTGAATGGAAACCATTATTCAATCCAGGGGCGTAGACGGTTCTCTTTCTGCTGTCGATTCTAGGGAATATCTTGTATTAGTTAATTCTTTCGTTGTTACATCGAAATTTTGGCATTTGCGGCTGTGTAATTATCAAGACTTATTATGCAACTAATTTGGCATTTGGGTAGGATTTCTATTATCAATGAGGGTTCTAATAATGACCAGATGTTGATAACTATCAACAGTGGACTTAACATTGTAATGAGAAAATACAGAAGAAATAACCATAAGGTTTCAAGTTCAATCCTTAATGCCGGATTTATCTAATATATTCAAACATGTGGACATGTTTAGTTTTAGTTTTCCTTTTCAAAGTACATGAAAATAAATCTCAGAAAAAAGGTAAAAAATAAGGAAATGCCACACTGGTTAGAAGTTTTTTTAGCTATTTAATAACATCCGATATTATATAGAATAAGATGTTCTGGACCTCAACCGGTTTGATCTTCTTTTCAAGAGGTCTGAATGTGAACTCATATATCATATATGATTGTTATAGTTTATAAATAAATAAATAATGGAAAGAAAACTAATAGTCTATCGGAAAATGGAAGTTATCACTTTTTTGGGGTAGAATCTTGGCAACCAGGTTAAATCATGTCTAAAAACCATCCAGATTAAGAAAAATATTGTTGTCAGTTTTTCTATGAACTTTAAGGCCATTTGAAATTCAAAACGGACGACTGTGAATGTACATTTCTTCCAATTATGACTAAGTCATTGTACATGGATCCATCCCAAGATTTAACGCAAAATATCCCTCAATCAAAAACAAATTCCTGCTGTGTAATTATCAAGAAAAAAATGATAACTGAAAATTGTGCCAGAAACCAATATACTATAATTTCAAATGAAAGCAAAAAGTTATCTTTCTTCATGGTTAATTTTGTACTAGTGAAACCTATAATAGTCAATTGATAAAAATAATTACAAAAGATATGTTTTCAAACTGCTCTTAAAATACAAATTGCTATTCAGTTGTTGAGATCTTGCACTAAACTCCACCCCCATGCTCTATTAACAAAAGTATTTTATAGTGGGTTAAAAAATAAATAATTTTTATCTGACATCAAAGTATGAGAAAAATCAAAGATCAGTCTGAGGAAAAGTTCATTTTTTTAGAAATAGGAAAAACCCATCAACAAAGATAAAAATAGATTGTCCAATATTGTTAATTTTATTTTATTGTTTCCTGATTAACAATGCATCTAATTGTATACATAGGTCATTTGAGTAGAACTGAGGCTAAATATGTCAAAAAACGGGATAAGTATACATATTTATTGTATATACTGCAATGAACGATAATAATGGTAAGGTTTCACAAACAAGCAGGAAGGTATATCAAAATTGATTTGGACATCGGAAAGCCAAACAAGATGTTAAAGAGAAATAAGTAAATATTTTTAGTATCGACTGCAGTCACTGACATACCGAAATGTGAGTTACATCCCTGGCCCATTCTTGCCAATTTAGATCTTTTTAATCTAAATATAGATGTTTTTGGTTGGGTCTAGATGTCAGAAATTTCTATTTAGATGATTTTTAATAAAATAAGTAGTATATTTAAAAAAATTTATAGTAATAAAATAAGTAATATTTTTAATCTCCCCTAAATTAATAGCGTAATAGCTGGTCTCCATACATTAATAATCGAATTGTCCATTATGGTGAAAAAAAGAAAGCAAATAGAGTGGAATAGAGGAGAGAAAGAAAGATACAGGGTGAAAATAATGAGACAAGCCTAATGATATGTCACTGACGCTGTTACTCATACTATGGACACAAACAAAAAAATGAATGAAAGAAAGAGTAAATTATTAAACTGCTTTTCTTTTCCACTTCTGTTTTCCACACTCCCCTTTTAACATAACGATTCAATTCGCTTCCATTCTTTCTCTCAGTGTCTCTCTCTTTCTGCCCTGTTATTAAACTACCTTTCTTTTTTGCACACTCTTTCTTCCTTTGTTAAAGCGTTATGTTTTTAATTCTAAACATTGTTCGAAAAAGGATTAAGCTTTTTGAGGGTTTTTTTTTAAATTTAAAAGGCAGTTTTAAAAATCAAGCCCTCAAAAGAATTCTTATCAAAACAAACTGGTTCATATGTTGTTGACTAAATTTTGTGTTTTTTTTCTGGCTTTTACTTTTTATTTTTTGTTTATTGTCACAAAATATTTTAATTTATTTTGCAGTCAATCGTCTCACGATTATGGGCATCCTGCTACATATACTTACTAGCTGAAAACTGCCCGACAGGGTGGGGTTTCAGCCAGTAAATTAATTAATATTTTAATAAAATAAATATTGAAGATTAAAGTCACATTTAATTTATTAATAATATATTTCTTAGATTTTATATATATAAATGGAGAACTTAGATGTTTCAAGATGATTTTTGACTCAATTTTAGATGTAAACATGAAAATAAAGTTGGGAACACTGCCCTTGCTAGATCTTCACACAAGAAAAGAACTAGTGCATCTATGGTCTGACTTTCAGGCATGTTTAAAAAGATATACAGAATACACAAAAAACATTTCCACTAAGACATCTTCTGAGTTTTTTTTCAAGTTTTGAAATTTAGTGATTAAACTCAGTTATGATAGAGCAGTAGACTAAGGTTTTAATGGTCTGAAGCCCCATCTCACATGCCAGATTTTTTCTTAGTTTTATTTTTTTGATTATTATTAATATGAGCTACTCAGCAAGATCTGAATTTCTGTGATGAAGAATTATCATTATTATACACTGATTTATTCAAACTGGTGTCTTCATCTTGGTTGTTATAGTCACAACATTTTGGCCATTGTAGCTTAAGGCCTTCTTTAGGTGCCTGTTGTATTTGGTAACCTTCTGGGAATTTTAAACTGAACCCTTTATTCAATCCACACTAGAGGATATCTCATAAGTTTATTCTTTCTACCACTTCTGTTTGTTCTACTGAACCAGAGTATATGAATTTCACTGTTTTACCCAGGGATTGAACTCAATCGCAATGTTACTGCATACTTAAACACTTATATCCACTAGTCCATTGTTCCATAGAATTTTAGGGCCTTAAACCTAATGTCTGTTTTTTCTTAATTAAAGGCTTTAATTGTTATTAGTACAAGCCATCATGGAACTCTTGAGTAGAAATATGAAAATATTTAAAAATTTATTCAAGTTTATCTGTGTCTGTCTGCATATAGATTATTGCTGTTTTTTTTTATATACATAGCAACAAAACCATTTGTCCATTTCAGTAAGTAATATAAACAATGTTAATAAGAAAATAAAGCATAGTTTTATTTGGTGGGTTGGAAAGAGTCATAATGAATAAATAAAAGATGATTACATTCCTCAAATCTAGATTTATTCTTTGGATACATTCCTATCCATCTGTGGTATTAGCAAGAGGAAGTATGGTTTCAATCAGACACTCTTTTTTGTTGGCTTCTCAACAGTAAATGCAGACATTCTTTTCTCTTTTAGCATGTGACTTAGTATTAGTTTTATGTACTAAATGTAATGAGTGGATTATTTTTCACTTACAAAATAAATGTAACACACTGAGGACTAAAAGGTTTAGGCTTCTGTCACATCCAGGTTAGAAAACCCTTTAGAACATATTTATAAGGAGAAGGGAAGCTAACATTAAAATTAATCAGAAAATTTCAAGTAAGCAGTACAGGTATACGTCGATTAGTGCGGTTAATTTGTTTCAAGATTTTCTGTACTGTTCAAAACAGCACTGTTCAAGGTCTCATTATAATTTAATGTGTTTTTGTTTTCAGCTAATTCTAAGTTAGATTAATTTGTACAGCAATACTATAACTGTACAACATCAAAACCCACGCTAATCGAAACCTCACTATTCAAGGTATTGCTGTATTGTATTTGGTAAGTTGCACAATACTAAAGAGATATCAGTAAATTTTTACAATATTAATAAAATTATGAAATCTCTGTGTATTCACAGAATCATTTTCCCTACTAAGTCTTTAATAAACCTCATGTTAATCAACACAAAAATATAATTGTTCAAATAACTTCATGGGTATAAATTAAAATAAATTAATACCAGAAGTTGATATTAAAATGTGGAACACTGTGTTTGTATTTTATCTCACTGATTTAACTGCTGATACACATTCTCAGGCAGGGAACCCGAGTCGGTCAGGGTTTTGTTGGTACAGGTATACCTTGATTAGAGCAGTTAATTTGTTCCAAAATTTTCTGTATTGTTCAAAACCACACTGTTCATGTCTCATTATAATTTAATGTGTTTATTTTTTCAGCTTATACTTGGTTACATTAATATGTATAGCAATACCTTAACCATACATCAAAACCTGCACTAATCAAGGTATTTTTGTATATATTCATATCCAACTGCCAATTTTTTGTAAACAGAACCAACACCAATTTTATATATTATGCAATTATAAATTTATATTACAGTCAGATGATAAAAGTGTATCAATAAGGTAAGGATTTAATAAACCAATGATTATGAATCAGTTCTCTAGTGGTTACTCTAAAAAAATAAATAGCCTGGTCACATGTGAGAAGTTAAGCCAGCATATAAAACAGTGCTAGGACAACTCGTTGCCAGTCAATTTGTTGTGAGGTAAATTAGTAACAGTCAGCTCGGATGGTGTAATGGTTAGCACGACTGCCTCACACGCAGAAGGTCCCGGGTTCGATTCCTTGTATAAGTGAAGAGTGCAGAAAACTCTTCATTAGGACAAATTTCCCTGTGCACTCAGCAGCTAATTGAGTACACTCTAAGCTGTGTGATTAGGGTGGAGGTATCCCTTCAGTGGACTTGCATCCTGCCAAGGGTGTGGTCATAAAAACTTGTAGGAATAAAGTCCTGGTCTCAACCGGACTTGAAACTAAGCTGACATATGCAACAGAAACCAGGTCTTCATCACCGGGTGTATACTCCATTTGGGAGTTGTCTCTTAAGAGACGGATGCTTTAGATTAGTCGATAGAACAATTCATCTCCAGGGTGTGCCATAATTTGTTTACATTTGTTGGTTTGAACAATACTTATTGGACAAATGATCTAATTTGAATTTAGTCCCCAAATGTTACATTTATTTAAGAATCCTACCAATCAACATGGCCACCTACAAGCTCATCATTTCAGAGAAGTTATAGATAAAAAAATTATATATATATATACAAAACATAATGTATTAGAATTTAATTTTATAATTTCTTTAAAGCAGTTGTAGTTAATCTTAAATTTTAATATCTAATGTATTAAAGTTTAATTTTAGTTTTTAATTTTGAACATTTCTTGGAGTTGGTGACAAATTGTCAAATTGACCAGATGTCTATGAAACAATAAGGGAAGAAAAATTTGAACAAGGGCAAAATAAGCTTTTCCTACTAAACTTGTAAAATCTCTATAGACTAAATATATTAAGTATCTCTTTCAAACAATGGCAGCTCATACTTTTGAAATTCAATATAAGGGGGATTTGAGATACAATTTCCTTTTACATACATCTTATAATAGGGATGTATGCTGCTATCCGTGCCACTACGGTGGACCATAGCATGCAAACCAATGGTTCAAAGGGTGGGGTCGGCCGTGCGCATGTTGCACTTCACCTTAAAACTCCATTGCGCAGACCACAGATTTTTCACATTCAGGCCCTGCCGACCTAGGACCCAAATAAAGACACGGAAAACCCGTCCCAAATCTCTGTTCGCAGAGCCAAGTCATTCATTTATAATAGGGATGTAATCAAAACATTGAGAGAAAAACTAAAAGGTGTGCTCCCTTTTACAAATACAAGATAGAAGTGAATAAGAAAGTTTAATATAACAGTCGCAAACCTATGTCCTAATTTTTAACCAGATTAACTCAATTAGCATTACAGACTTAAAGAGAGTTTTAGACATGAATGAAAATGAATGAAGACATCATCTTTAGCAACTGTTTATTAAGCATTTGGAAGAGGAAATTATTATTTTTGATAACCAATTAACACTTTACCAATGTAAAATTGAAATTAATGTCTAGTTAACAGTCAAAACTAAAGAAATTATTATCCAACATGCAGATGAGGGTTGGGAGTAACCATTTTCTAAAGGATAGTGGAATTGTATAGAATGCTTGAACATTCAGATAAACAAGCTTTGGACTGCTTGATGACTTAAGTTGGATTGGCAAGTTTTGTGGCAGTGTGGACAAATTGAGATTTTTATCAATCTATATCAATTTGTTACTCCATTCATCTTTTCTTTTCTAAATTGAAAAAAAATATTGTTTATAAGTCAATGCTAATGAATAAATAATAATAAATTTGTAGCAAAAAACAAAATCTGAAATTTCAATGTTACCGAATTTGATGGCATATAAGAGACATTTAAATTTTAAAAAAAATCTATGCCAATATTATACATCATCCAATGCACTAGTAGGGCCATCTACCGGTGCTCGAAATGGACAGCTATGGGGTTTGGATAAGTTGCAGTGAGCGGTTGTCCCCCAAATACTGTTGTAAATTAAGCGTCTTTTATTTTTTTAGCACTACACCAGAATATATATATATATACACACACATTTACATGAATATTGTTAGGAACAATTCATAGATACAAATTTATTTACAATGAGACACACATACACTTGTAAATATACATAACTATATTAGCATTCATATGGTATGCTTTTACACAAGCCACCACACACATACACTCCTAGCTGGTTGTGTATACACAGACACACATAACTGTAATGATAAAAAGCAGGCAATGGTTAGAAAAAAGCAGAAATATACAAAAGAATTTCTAACAGATTCAGGCCAGGAAATGATTTTGGTTAGAGAAAATTAAATACAAATGAAAAAAAAAGACTCTCCATTTCCTGACAGAGGTAAATCTCCCATCTAAAGATAAGACTTGCTTCGTTCAGCATAAAATCTAAACACTAAAAACTACATATTATCTAAATTTCTGTGATGTGAATAGGAATCAGATTTTTGAGGACACTGACAGCTAGAGCCAAGCAGAGTTGTGTTTTGTATTGACAATTTTTACCCCTTTTATTTATGTACTGAGAAAGATAGAAAAAACAAAACAAACTATACTTCTGTTATGTTTTATGCACAAGCAGAGAAAACAGCAATGTGTTCCTATTAGCATCCTTGAAGGCTCTAGTGATATTAAAGTCTTAAACAATTCACATATACACAATGTGTGTGTGTATATATATATATATAATCCGTAGTCATCAAAATGCAAAACTTTTATTTTTGATAGAGTGGATATTTTATAAATGAGTTTTTATTTGTCCATAACAATCGGTATTGGTTGGTTTCATGATCAAGATTTTTCAAATGAACAAAAATTAGTCTGGTGAAAAGTCTCTTATACATATTCTATGATCAGAATATGTATGAGAGACTTTTCACTAGACTAATTTTTGTTCATTTAAAAAATCTTGAGCATGAAACCAACCATACTGTTTGTTATGGACAAATAAAAACTCATTTATAAAATATATATATGTATTTTTTTGTGTGTAAGCACTACACTTGGATCCTAGCCAGAGGATCAGGAAGTGGATCTTTGATCCCAGACAGAGCACACAGATACTAGGCAGAAGTGCTGAGCCATACATCAATACTGTCATTTTTTATGGGTACTATGCTAGTATACAACAAAATATGTATCACATTACCATGGTGCCTGGTGATATGAAATGCTCAAATTCCAATGAGTTTAAAAGCAATGAGTCAGCTGTGTTTTATATCTACCTTACACTCTTTCTGTGATTTACACACTACATACAGCACAAAAAGTGAATTTTGCTTCTGTAAAATATTACATAGGGTTCTGTTAACAATCCATCATGAGAATGTAAATATTATTCTCTACACATGTGCATATGGTTCTATGATGGGTATGCAAGGTTAGATTAAATTTTTCTAGCGTGATTTGTATTTCTGTTATTAGAAAGTATAATATTCAATGAACCAAGTACCAAATTATCTTCATTCTTGAAATGACATAGCCAGAATAAAAAAGAAAATCTTGGTGAAGTCAGAATGATCTTTAGTGAATGCCATTCAATTGCTACATTATCTACTAGGAATGATCTTAACTGACTGTACAAAGCATCATTCCTGGTCATTTGTGGCTGGAGAACCCTTAATATTAATGAGTTAGCCTGGTTCCTGGGGATCCAGCCCCCCCCCCCCCCCATTGCACTAATGGGGGTAGGGTCAGTAGGTATGCTTTCACACCTGCAACAAAAGCTGGAGGAACGGGGCTGTTTTAGCCATTACACACATACGTGTAGGACCTTACATTAAACTGACCTTGTGTCATATTTGCCCTCATGGTAAGGCAAATAAATACCAATTCTACAAAGCATTGAGAATGAATTCAACCTTTCTTTTGAAAGGTTACATGACACACATGTATAACCGTGTTCCAAATTTTTATTTGGCGTGATTTGATTAGTACCTGTTAAAAAACAACTTTGTGGGCAGTGCATGTACAGAGGTAAGTGTTCTGCATATTCATACAGACACATGGGGAGAGAGGACAATGCACATAGATCTATATTTATAGACAAATATAGGCAAACAAAGAGGGCAATGCTATCAGTATGGATGTAGGACACGAGCCAATGTGTTGAATGGCAGTAATCAAATTCTCTAATTGAAATCAATAATGTCCTTTTATATTGGCCAATGGAACAGTGCAATTTTGGCACATCAAAGCACAGGGAGAATGAAGTAACAATAAAGGTCTGTGAATATACCAAAACATTACTGATTAAGTGACTTATATAAAAAAAGGTTTCCCTGGCAGCCACATGGCGGATTTGGCTTTATAAATGTGGCTGGTGAACCAGGATCTGCTAGCCACGAAAAAATGTGAGTGAAGGGGGAAAAATAAAGAGAAGTAGAAAGGGTAAGAGAAAGGGAAGAAAAAGAGTATAGAGTGGAAAACAAGGAGAGAAGATAAAAGTGAAATACAATGATAGTGAGAAAGAGAGAAAAAATTGAGAAGGAAAGAAAAAAATTGGTTTATGTCTGGCAAACAGAAATAATAAAAGCTTAGACGAAATGTATAGCTTCTTGACATTCACTGCCTCAAACCAAATGAAAAAGAAAGCAAAGTCTAGCAAGAACCCAGCTTTACCTGTTGGCACTGTCCTCTCCATCAGTGCAATTCTTGGTTGGTATTGAATCCTGTGACTGATAAAAATGACGATGACGAAAAAAAAAGTCCAAGAACAAAGAGAAAAGACACAAACAGGACCGCTGTGAGAGCTGAGTTCACACAATAACATGTACTTTTGGATTTCATGAAGGCATTTAACATGTACAATGTTCTGTGTTTGGATTTCAATGAAGGCATTTAACAACTTCATACAGCTAAACAGTTAAAATATTCACAACCATTATTAGAAATGCTTACCAAAAGATTATATATACACATACACATACACCCACACATTTGTAGTAGTAGTGACATATTTACATATAAAGAGAATGAAAGAGGGCCTACTTGGTCAGTTAGTAGCATATTTCCCACTACCACTAGTGGTCAGTGTTCATGCCGAGGTAAAAGCCAGGATTTTGAATGCTGATTTTCAAGACAAGCAAACCTTTCCCACATCTAAGATTGATGCAATATAATCTCCCTATCTCTATTTGAGATTGTGTCATACTCAGCTAAAAGTAAAGTGTCCGTCTCTTAAAAAGCACAATGTCAGTTTGTAACATAACATATACACACTTAAGAGATAACTCCCAATGGAGTATACACCTGATGACAAAGACCTGGTTTCTGTTGCAAGTTTCAAGTCTTGTCTTATCTTATTCTTACAAGTTTTTTATGACCACCTTGGCGGGATACCTCCACCCTAATCACACAGCTTAGAGTGTACTCAACTAGCTGCACAGGGAAATTTGTCCTAATGAAGAGTTTTCCACACTCCATAAAATTCTCTAATGAACACAGAAGGTTTCACAATAAGGGTCCATATTATAAGTATATCATAAATTGAAGCCCACTTCTAAAACATAATTTAACAGCTGAAAATCAATCAGATTTGTTTCATTCTTCAGGTTAGAGCATTTGGAAGGTGTAGCGTTAAAAAAACTGCCTACCATCTGCTGTTATTGCTGGGTTACGGTAACACACATAACCACAAACCACAACAAACAGAACAAACAGAAAAACTATTTTTATTATATTAACTATTATTTTAAATACTACTACTACTAACAATAATATGGGATATCAAATAAACACATTCAAATGATGGAAAGAATATGAATCACCCATAAACAAATTACTGTGATTGGCCAACATTCTGACAAATGAAAGAAGCTATAACAGCCAATCATGTTTAAAATCATAGACATAATAACCAATAAAAATCAAAAGACCAAACAAGCATCAGATTCACAAATAAAAAGCAAAAAGAAAATCAACTGACCACAAATCATAGATAGAAATCAACTGATTACTATGAACCAAAAGAAAAAAAGTTACACATCGATAAAGTAAATGAGATGTAATGATAAAAAGGAAATGAAAAAGGGAAAAGTTTTCACTTACTTTCAGAGTGGTAGCTTGAATTATGTGTAATGAGAGATCGGTGACTACCGGGTAAGCTCTGTTGGTAAGTATAATCCTGTAGTATACTGCCCGTGCGATTGTCCAAACATGCCTCATTGAAATCGCCAGTGCTGCCCTTTTTCGATTTTAAAATATTCTTAAAGTTGTTCTGGTCGTATGACGACGTGATAAGTGATTCAGACTTGTGAGGACTGAATGGAAGGTTTGCGTACTCTGGCTCAGATTGGATCAGTGATCGGTGGGACAGCTGGCTGCTTGACCGTTCATGGATGCACGCATAATCTTGCTCGGTACTTTGCAACGAACCCTTCGATGAGATGCTGTCCTGCACCGACACTGCACTATCCTGCATATTGCGCAAAGACCCCTGGGATGAGTGTGTATCAGACATATTGCGCAGTGACCCTTGGGATGACTGGCTATCCGATAAGTCACGGTTCCTCGACGAGTGCGATGCCTGGCTGTCTGTGCGCTCGTGGAGGTAGCCGCCTCGGTGTGAGGAATGTGAGGTATCACTGTCCGAGCGGTCATGCCGGCAATAGCTGTATGGGTCACCGTAGGTGTTACTGGTCTGAGAGCCCTGGAGAGTCATGACTATGGGTTCAGGTTGATAAGGGACATCGTACGCTGGAGTAGTTTGGTCAACATTAATTTTTTTGTATGAAGTTTGTCCATCTCTTCTGGGGACCCCAACATAACATGGGTTTGTACGTGGGAAAGACCTTGGTTTGGGCTTGTGTGGAATGGGGCTTATGTCCCCTTGTTGGTTAACAATGTCCTGGCTGAACGCAATAAACTCCTCCTTGCCAGTTGAATAATCCCCTCCATAAATACTGCGATCGGGTCCTATAATGGTCTCCGATCCATAAATCTCTGATTTTGTCTGAAGGGGACTGGCGCTATAAGTATCAGACCGGTAATTTACTCCCTGTTCTCCATAGCTCCCTTGGCGTCCGTGAAAAGAGTGGTTATCTATCTTGCTTGGACTCTCGTGCCAGCGATAACTACCATGCCTCGTTTGGGTTGGTGTCTGCGTCCCACAGCTATCCACGCTTTTTTGTGAAATGTGTGCCCTCTGGATGCGGGGAGAGTCCCGTAGCCGTGTGGATGCAGACCTTTCGAAAGAATCCCGACGAACCAGTCTTCCTTGAAGACCAACTTCCTGTGACCTATCCATTTGCTGGGTTGACTGTGTGGGTTGGCTCCCCCTTCGTCGGAGTCGCTGTTCCCCATTGACATGGTACTCATGGCTGGAACTGCTGTGGGATGACAATGAGTCTTGCCGATCAAACCGCTACAAAACAGAGAAATAAAAATAGTTTATGAGTATCAGTAACTTGTAGGAGAAAGTGTCTATTATTATTATTATTAAATAATAATAGTGAGTGTGTTTGTACACACACAAATAGCATTTATGAATTTAAATAATCCTGGTCCTTTATACAGAGGAAGCTATTTATTATAATCACAGATAATGTTATCAAATGGTTATTGTTATCAAAATCAGTTGGTCTCAAACACCTGGTTATTATCTAAAAGACCCTGTCCCAAAGTGATCATAATAAGTGGCTTCCTCTGTATTTAAAATTATTCAGTGAGCCAAATATAAATTTGGTTTTAAAGGTAGTCATAATTCAAACTATTTAATGTTGATAAAAATTTCTTCAAGGACACATTTTAAATTCAAGATGAGAGTTAAATGAAAAAAAAAAAAGAAGGTAAATTTCTTTCTTTTTTTACTTGGAGTGAAAGTGATAACTTTGTTGTTCTCAGTTCCACAATTTGAATGGTTAAACTATCTAAGCATCTTCAGACAGTTCACTTTATTACCAACAAGATGTATTTGCTTTTTTCTTCTCCAAATGAGATGAACAAAAAATATCATCCTTATTAAACACTAAATATCTTGATGACAATAGTGAATGTGAATTTTGCAATAACTTTTCAAAGTATTCAAATGATTCTTCGGACGTTTGAACTTCTCCTTGTAGTTTGTGTTGTAAATCGTCTGAAGAACCATTTGAATATTAATGAGCCTTCTCAAAACTATAGAAAATAACTTTTCAAAAGGTTTTTCCCTAAATAATAATGGCTACAAACAACCTTATAAAAATAATTTTAGAAATAATGTCCCAAAGCTTTTTCAGAGTAAACTATTAGCTCTCTTGCTAAATTACGATTTCTTTAAGCAATTTATCTGAGATATACTTTAAGAAAATGTTGGGGCAATGAGATAGAAAAAGTATCCCTTCTTGGTAATCACGTTGGTTCCAGTGGTACCTAATAAAGATCAATTTATCCACTTCTGAGATCATTATTAATCTTTTTTGTCTAACTTTTAAAGATAGTTATCCTAAATCTCTTTTAGATGAAGCATTGTCAACCATTATTAATTTTTGACTAGTTTATTTCATCTTAATTTCAGTTGCTTTTCATTGCAACTACTCAGAGCATCATTCTTGCCAAGAGCTTATTCTTTATTTCTGATCTGCACTGTTTACTAATGGTAGTAACATTACGATCTGTGTAGTTGCCATGAAAAGCAACTGAAATTAAGATGAAAAAAATACTAGTCAAAAATCTCTACTGATAAACACCAGTGCTTGTGGCCTTGTAACGCTAAATTGGTCATGCTATATTTATGTTCAGATCTAAGTGTATAGACCATTTATACCTTTCAAAAAAACCAAAAATAAAACCCAGGAAATTTGCATACTTAAAGCAGATGTCACGCACTGTTTTTTTGATTATGTTGAGAGAAAGATTTAAACTCTGTAATTAAAGATTTTCAAAAAATAAAGTAGCATTTATTTGATTAGGATTAGATGAAAATCAGTCAATTTAATAATTACTTAACTGGATCTTGAAAAAAATATTTCTTTCTTTTTACTTGAAATAGTGAAAAATACATTTGCCTATAGCAGGTGTCTATTACCTGTAAAATCATTTCAATTGTTAAATGAGTGTTGAGTCACTATTCCTTACCCAGAAGTGATGAAAGCCCACTTCAATTTACAAGCTTTTATGGGACAGCTAAATATGGATGACCAGAAAAGACAAAACTTGATATTATCCAAAATCCATAAGTATATTCCCAATATTAAAATACTGTCATATGACAGGTAACATTCTAGTTAATAATATTAAACTTATTGCAGTAGTAATCTTCATTTTTTACAATTGAGTGATTTTGTCTTTATTTACAAAAATAATTGCTTCACTGATAATATCTTTGATAAAGAGATTTTACACTGAACAATGAACAGAAGAGTGAAGTAATGATATTTCTTTGCTTTTTGTGATTGAAGAAACGGAAGATCTTTTAGCAAAGAATCAACTACTACGCCACTAAAGAATTAAAACCAAGTCAACACAGCTTGGAGCCATCTAGCCATAACTCAGTCCTATAAGCTAGAATATATCATGCTAATTAAGTTTTAGACCAAATGAGAGCTTTGATGGAAGAATATTTCTGTTGTTGTTGTTACTATTATGGGTAATACAAAGAAATTTACAGCATGGTATTCATTTTTCATGTAAATTTCTATATATATGACTGGACATCACAGACCACTTATCTGAACAGGAACCCAGTAACATAAATCACCCTCCCCCTCCCCCCACCCACTTAATAGCTGATACACAGAACCACCTAATATAAACACCCCCACCCTACCACTTCAAACTTTCAGCCCAAAACAAGGTCACCTGCCCCTCTTTCCTTGCCAGGAACAGAGAGCCAATACCATTTTTCACTTCAATCGACCATCCCGGCATGGATAGCTGCACTTTTCTGCAGTGATCAAACTTCTATTGATGTCTCTTGTAGTGGCGAAATGCATAGTCTTATCTTAATGATAATAAATGTTTGAGATGTCTTTCTCAATCTTTCGTTTCCACATTGTCAAATTACATCTACCATATATACATTGTAAATATTTTCGAGAAAGAATTCAACATTTCAAAAGCAAAAGAAAACAGGTAGGCAAGCAAAATGTAATTTGATATTTTATCTACCTGAGCATTTCAAATTAAACAGTGGTAACTATTTTTTAACTATATATCCAAATTAGCTATATTTTAAAATCAAATACGAACTTTCGAACATGTTATTTAAAACTGTCTGGCAACATTCAGTATTTTATTAGCAAAAGGAAATCATGTGACTCAGCTACCATACCCCATGAGAGCAGAAATGCAAAGATTATATTCCAGTTTCCTTTTGCAATTAAAAACCATTTACAGGTCAAAATCAGCTTTTATTACTTGAGTCATTTTCTTAGATATCGTAGAAATGCTAACAGTTAAAAGGAAGACAAATTATATTTCCTGACAGTCGTTGATTGCAAATGACAAATCTTTGGTATGAGGCCTAAGATTTGGATTGGGTTCTAATATTCTCTGTCAATTGTACCCAACTCATCCCCAAACTTGTAAAATCTGTCATGTTCAAGTGTCTTAGATATAAACAGGAAAACAGATATTAATACGGCTAACGCATGTAGAAGAAATATGATAGGGACACTTGGTTCTGTACGTATGTCAAGAATGCAGCAGACAGATTCTTAAGAGAAGATGAAAGGAAAAATAAAGGTGCTACACACTGTTGTTTCTTTTATATTTATTGCAGAAAAAAAATAAACAGTTGCTGAGATTCTTCTGATGAGGTTTTTGGTACTTTCAGATCTTGGTCAATTTCTATTTTCAATAAATCTGCATCTTTGTAATGCTAAAATATAAATATCTTCTACAGAAAACATGAGCAAATCACTGCAAATTCATTCTCAATTGATCACAACGAGTTGAATTAATACATTTTAAGTAATAATTGGAGCTGCAGCCATTGACTAATTTTGGATCAGGTTTGAAATACTGTATGTTGGCACCAATGTAACTGTGCAGTATCTTGTATTAAAAGCATTGCAAAGCAAGTGGATGATTAGAGTTTGAAGGAAATGAGTACTAGTTTCTTTTAGTGATATAAAGTCTGAATCATATCAACCAGCTATGAGACACTTAACAGCTACAGAAATTAAGTGCAGCATCTGTCCTGATAAAATCATGCTACAGCCATCTCTAAGCAGTGCAACCAGAGGCAACAGCAAGAAGCTACAAATTCAAACAGCCACCGGGGGTAGAAAGCACTTCTCAGACAGGTCCACTCCTACTTGGAGGCCACAATCTCTTCTCCAAACATAAACATATTTAAATCAAATCTCAGAAAAGATCTCGGACACCAAATGTTTAAGTACAAATCTTTGAACTAAATAATAAACCACAGTAGGACTCCATAGGTTGACCGTAGTAACCTAATATTGTCCTACTTGTGATACAATAACAAGAATAAGTTAAAGGTAAAATGTTTTCTTGGAGCAAAGGAAGTCCGAGTTGATATTTGTTCCTTCTTGTACATAATAAGTGAAAAAAGATTACTCAATTGCACTATACTTTGTAAAAAATATAAATCTTCTGCCTTGCTATTTATACAGAAGAAAGATTGGTGCAAAATAAATTAGAAATGTTTAACCCTTTATAGGTTACCCCTAAAAATTATTTTAGATATCAAAACAACCTTTGTGTATGTTAAACTAGACCTAATTACAAGATATTTTCAGTTGCAAGTTTTCTGAAATTTTTTTGTTTATAGGGGCAAAACCCCTCTGATGAAGTGATCATATATGGTGCCTTGCTCTAAAAGTGACCAAAAATGGAAAATATAAAAATTAAAGTAGAAGGTTAAATAAAACATAGAATTAAAGAATAACATTCAATATAATGAATAGATATAAAAAATTGATATTGACAAAAAAAAATAACACCTCTGGGTTGATTTTAAAATTTTATTGTGCAGGCCAAAAACAGGCTAAATTAATGGGGTGTGGTATGCCCCAAAACAGTTTCTGTCTTTGTTCAAGCACAAGTGTACTTTGCAGAGCTTGCAGACCACATTGGTGCAGATTATGTTGTCTTTGTGGCTACAATATTTGCATGTGATAATATATAGTCACTTGCACCATAAAGGGTTAAGCAGAGAAATAGTTTCAAATGTTGTGCTTGTGCTTATGAGACAGACATGAAGATCTAGTTTCTTGACCTTCTTTCCAGTCAACAACATTTAGTTCTGGTATAGCATAACAGAGAAGGAAAGAAAGAAGGGAATCTCATACAGTATAGTTCTCTTTCAGCATAATCTAATTCAGAGTCGAGATTTTGGTTTTGTTTCAGAAGGCAGTCAGTAATGTACACTAACCAAAATTATTAAAATTTCAGCTGTTTTCTATCACAGCCTGTTTACAATTATAATGACAGTTGTTGATATTGTATGTCAACAAAAACAAATGTTTTCATAAAACTATAAAAATATAACGGAAGAGAGAAATAATAAACTTGGTTCAAAATAACTTTCAAGTGCAAGACGATTGTTTGAAAACCACTGTCAAGTGATAAAGATTTACTTATCGTGACTTGAAACTTACTAGATGTTGTAAAATAGGTAAGTAGGTGCAGAAAACTTATTCAGGTAATAAGAATTTAAATCATATCTAATTTTCGAGTAGGGTATGGTTAGATGAATCAACACTCATTTGTAATTAAGAAAATTATCAAATCAACAGCATGATATAATGAAACTAAAAACATTTATGTAGTTAGGAAATGTGTATTAACTTAAGCAAAATTATAAGGACTGAAAAAGGAGATGACGAAAAGGAAGAAGGACACAAAAGAGAAATAACTCCATTATTAAGAAAGTATAATCTTTACAGGTAAAGAAAGCTGCTCTCTGGTGTTGGATCTCTAAAGATAAGCCCAAAGCATTTTATCAAAAGAACAAAGAGAGGTGGGGAGGGGAAAAGAAAAACCCTGAGAAAATGTTAAGCATTATTAATAGTGTTTCGCAGGGTCAACCAACTTATTGTGAAGTTTGCATGTTAGAGGGGATTTGTAGAAATATTTGCTTTTGTGATAGCGATGGGAAAATAAAAAACAAACACTACATACATTTAGAGAGTTTCTTAAAAGCTCTATTTTAGCAAACAGGCTTTTTTAAAGCTTCTGTTTGATCCATACCCCATTTAATTTGTGTTTACTTATGAAAGCATCAATTTAGAATGCAGAGTTTTTTCATTATTAATTTTGACTACCATTATTAATTTTTGACTGGCAATTTTTTCATCTTAATTTTAGTTGGCACCCATTGCAACTATTCAGACTGTCAGTCTACAGCTGCTAGTAAACAGCATTGATCGGAAATAAAGGATAAGCCCCTGGGGAGAATTGATCCAATCCGCACTGTTGACAACCGGCTATAGATTGATGGTCTGAGTAGTTGCAATGAGACTAAACTAAAATTAAGATGAAAGAATTACCAGTCAAAAATTAATAATGGTTGACAGTGCTTCATCTAATAGAGAATAGAATCAGGTTAGTATTACTTTTGACTAATTTCTTCATTTTTTGAGGTCACTTTTTATTAATGTTTTCAGTCAATCCATTTTTCTGTTGTTCAAGTAAACTGCCAGAAATTGGAATAATCAAGTAAATTCCAGTGAGACTCACATCCCATACCTCAGAACCTAATCATAAGATGCCATCCATGAAAGAAACTTCCAAGATATGGGTTGGGAGTTGGAATTTGGAAACTACTTCCTTATTCCAATTTCCCACACAGTTTACTTTAATGAAGAATGGATTGGTTAAAAGTGTTGCGATAAGCAATGAAAAATGAAAAATAAATAAATAAAAGATGAAGAAACTAGTCAAAATTAATTATGAAAAATACTTCATCTTAGAATCTATAAATAGAAGAGCTTTTTATTTTGTGGACTGATAAAATTCAATACTTAATGATTAGTATTTTTGATATTGGCATCATTGATTTATCTAATTAAAAATGCATTCCTTATAGTAATCAATTTATTATTATTTACCAGAGTTTTTTGTTTTTAATAACTAATTATTTTCATTCGTGTTGATTCTATTTTGGAAAAAATCTCTTTGAATATTACAATGAAAATTCCAGATCAAAATTCAACTAATAACTTCATGGCAAGCTATGAACTTATTGATCCAACCTTGTGTGTGTGTGTGTGTGTATATCTGTAGTCATCAAAATGCAACACAATAGTGCATAAGAAGCACAGTAGACCTTTATTTTCGAAGAATGCTCAATACCTAAAAGAAATTTTTTTAATAATTTATTAGTTGATTGAACTCTTCAGGAGCCAACTGTCAAAAACACTACGTAAGCGATTTCCTTATAACACTTATTGTTATTTATTTTTCAAATAACTGTTGCCTCCATCTTCTGAAATAACATTGCACAATCAACTTTATTTTAACACTTTTTTCTAATTATTATATTTGGGTCCGAATATGATTAGTAATGAGTATATGAAATTACAAAATCACTTTATAAGAATAACTTTAAACAAGTATGTATAATGCCATGTGACTAATTCTGAGATAATATAATCATTGAATCATTTTTTTTTTTCTGTTACTGCTTGGACCAGTTTAACAAGATAAAAAAGTTTCAGATTAAGCTGAAAATAAGGATAAAAATAGAAAGAAAATAAGGAAAAAAAACAAAAACACCATGGTCAGCTCTCATGATATTATGCCACAGTGACATAAGATTTGAGACTAATTTTTACATAGACATCATATATAAATTATATATAAAAGTGTACTCATGATGACCCAAATTATGGATTACTTGTGCTCTATCATCTGAGGAAACTATCTCCTTTTGACAATCTAAGATTAAAAATGTGATAAATTTTAAAGCTTTTAAAAATGAAGACCCAAACCCATTGATGCGTGAAGTTATTGAATAATGCAGTTGTTAGTTTTGCTACAGAAAGCAACCAGAAGAGAATGAAGAAAACAAATATGAACAAAATTATTAAATGTATCAATCACAGCACAACTGTACTGATACTGTTATTGCACAAGTTTGTTAAATTTAAGACAATTCAAAGTGCTATTAATTAACAATTCTTGCTATAAACTAAACCCTCTGATTTTGACAAACAAAGTAATTACATGAATATCTATAGTGAATTTAGAACTTTTAGTTTGTGGCAAAATAAAGTATGTTTCTGATGATCTATGCACCAAGTCTCCATTCATAATCTGGATGAGGGAAATTACTGCATAAATACATATGTATACTTAACCATTGTACCTAATAAGCAGTGAATATGATCCAGACATTTTAAAAATGTGGGCTAGGTTACTGAATTAATCCCAGATTCACTCCTTAGGAAACATATACATTGACAGAGCTTGTGTATATTTAATAAATTATTTTAAAACTAGTTTTGAGAGTGCTTAGGTACAATAGATTAACACATACATAAATTTAGGTATATATCAAAATGACAGACAGATAGAGATATATGTATGCAGGATATAAAAAAACGTAAAACATTTTGAACACTTCTGTATAAAATATATAAATATAACAAACACAATTTCATACATATGAAATATGGATATATCATACGGAAACACAGTATATATGTTTAAAACATTAATAAGATATAGTTTCCAAATATAAAGCATAAAGTGTCAAGATACTTAAAACAGAAGAAACTCAGATATTCAGCCATAAAAAATGAATTAAAAGAACATTGAGAACTCAAAGTTGGATAATCTGGCTTTTTATTTTTTAAAGATTGATACAAATGGCAGCATGCAAGTCAAACAATCCAGGATCTTTGAGTTATCAAGTTTCCTTTACTTCAAATTTCAAAATAAAGTTATTAAAAAATCAATAAAGATCAGTTTTGGTAAGCAAAGATCAGTACAGACATAAGACAATCAGATTTTATATTGTTCACTCAAAACATTTTGACATTTTGAAATATTTTTCTTTCTCCTAAACTTTGTAGGAAAAATACTTTAAGGAAATGCAATGTAACAAAACAGCAACTATTTTGCATTTTTCACATGCTTTCACCCATGCAACATATTTAGAGACAGAATCATGCAATGCAGACACAAGACAAACTGTGTTAGAAGCACTGAAAAGAAAATAGAAAAAAAAAAACCAAAACAAACTAAAAATATTTTATGAAGAAAAACATTAGAGACAAGACTTTTATTTAAAACTCTATTTACATTTTTAAAAAATCATTTTTAAGGTTTATTGATATTTTGTTAACAACTAAGAAGTGTTGTGAAGCAAACTGATTTCATATATATAGGTGACAAAAAGTTTGTTTGGTCTTTCAAAAAAGAGATTTGATTTCACTTAACAAACACAGCTTTTTAGAAAAGTATACTCTTATGATATTTAACTGTGTATGAAAACAGGAAACTGATGAATGAATAAAGACAGAAAAAAGAAATAAAGAAAAAAATGAAGAACTCAAATGGGACTATTGAACACAGCTTTATACTATTTTTTAGTCTAATTAATTAAATTAAAATATAGAGCTGGTTGAATTTAATAGCTTCATAACCTTAATCTTAGCTCAGCTATGTCTTAACTAGAGAATTAGGTGAAAATTGTATATAGATTACTCAAAGTAAACAAAAATATTTAAAACAAACAGAAAAGAATGACCAAACCAAAAGTAATATTCCTACTTAATTGATTATGTGAAATGTAATTGAATATATGAAGAAATAAACTAGAATGAAATTATATTTGCCATGAAGGAAAACATCCTGATCAAAACATTTTATTTTTTTTCTATAAATGTTATACCTAAGACAATTCTGATCAGTGTTTAAAATACAAAATTAGATTTAAATAAAAGGAGTTTTGATAATAAAGTTGAATTAAAATAAAAATATTAAAAGATAGAAAATACATCTTCAAAATGAATATGCTTTAAAAACTATAGATTGAAATTAAGAACAAAATGGACAAAATTTTTTAAAAACCTTGAAATTCATTAAAAACAATACAAATTTCTTAGTTCCACCAAAAATGTAAAAAGTAACAAAAATACAGAGAAAAAGCAATAGTAACAGGAAATATAAAATACAAAAAAGATTTAACATTCATGTAAGACTGAAAAACACTTTAGAACCTCAAACTTTTAACAAAAAAAAAAAAAAAA
>VCCN01006703.1:5135456-5159709 GCA_006491835.1 Architeuthis dux | reverse complement strand
GGAGGAAGGAAAAGGGAAAGGAGAGGAGAGGAAAGAAATAAAGAGAAAGGAGAGAGGATGGAGGGAGGAAAGAGGAAGGAAAAGGGAAAGGAAAGGAAGGATGGTGTTTCAGGTTAATGAAGGGAAAAGAGAGAAACCTGTAGAGAAAAGAAAGAGAAAAAAACAAAGCTGAGAAGGGAGGGGGAGAGTAAGAGAAAGATAGAGAGGGGAATGAAGAGAGGAAGTATATCCCTCCATTTCCTGCATCTTTCCAACAAGTTTTTCCTGTATTAGTCAGAGATGGATTATTGATTGATTACTGTGTCAGTAACTATTGAAGCATCGTTAATTCACTTATTTGCTAGAGCCCAGCATTTGTGGTTTAGGATATACCATTAAAAAATAAAACTGTTTTTAGTATTATTATTTCATAACAACTTGATTATTAATATGTAATTCAACACATTCAGCGCCAAAGGATTATTTGCATCTAATATATAGAACTGGAAAAGTTGTTTACATTGCGTAAACAATGGGACCTAATAGTCTGTGTTACAACATTTTTAGACAAATCACACTCAGATTTAAAAAATAAAATATCTTATGATTGTTAAAAATATTTACCTTTCTATAAAGATGAAGAATCAAATTAGTTGAAATGCAATTAAACTGAAATATTTTTTTTGAAAGGGTGTAGTTGCTTCTTTTAAAATTTTGTAAAATTAAAATGTATTGTAGACTTTGCGGTTGTGAAAAGAAATATTTGCTGACGTACAACTGAATTAAATAAGTAAACTTATCTAGACGAACAGATGAAATAATGCGACCGACATCTGCGCCTCACCACGAGACCTAATGTACAAGTGGAAGATTTACCCTGTGCTTTTATTTTAAAATTTATACATACAATAAACTTCATCTCTTATTTTGCAATTTATAGAATATTAGAGATTGCAATTTATACAATTTATAGAATATTAAAGACTAAGTATTACTAAAAAATGAACAGAAACTTTAATTTGTAATCTGTACTATGATGAATAGCTGAAAGTTTATTTTTTTAGTATTACTACCAAAATAAACAGAAACTTAAATTCGTAATTCGTAATCTGTACTATGATGAATAGCTGAAAGTTTTTGTTAAATTTTTGTAATACTTAGTATTACTAAAAAATAAACAGAAACTTTAAGCTATTCATACATAGTACAGATTATAAATTGCAAGTGAGGCGTAGCTAGATATGTGGGTGGATGGGACTTTGGGGCCGGGGAGGGGCGGGGAGAATCCTCGAAACACCCCTGCCCAACATAGTGAGATTTGTCATTAGAAATGCAGTAGGTGAACTACTATTTATAAACTTTATAGGGCTCCCCTCCATTGGGGGCCATGAGAGGGGATGTTTTAAAATAACTAATAAATAAACTAATAAAAGATAATTAAAAAAAAAAAAAAAGATGTAAATAAGAATATAGAATGAAAGTATAGATGCTTTATCATATCCAAGTTTCTTGCTGTTGTATTCAAACATTTTAAAAAGCCAATTATATGCTTAGAAATTTGCTGGGTTTTAAAAGAAAAGGAAAAAATACTTATAGGATAGAACAAAGGATTGTCATTATCACCTCACAGAAAAACACATTTCCTTTCTTATATGTTTTTTATTAAATATATTTCTTCTTTTTATTCAAAGGAGTTAAGAGTTTGAAATATTTCTACATAGATTCAATTTGTGATGGAAAAGAAATCAATGAAAAATTTCATAAAAACTTTGCAAAGAATCCCGTCAGATCAATGGCGCAACATTCTTTTGGTGAGGAGAGAAGTAGAGATAGAAATTACTGGTACGGCAAAACTGAATATGAGAATGAGAAAATGAATGAATGAGAAAATGAATGAATGAGAAGTCAGAGGGATTGTGCAAGGGGAGGTAAAAAAAAGAAAGAAAAAAAAGATGCTCTGCCAAAGCTGCAGACCTGAAAGAAAAAAGAGAGTGCATTTCGGGGACAAAAGGAATTAATAGAAAACCAGTTGATATGAATGAAAAATATCCCTATGTGATGGGCCACAACTCTTTAAAGAGATGTCAAACTGGAGGTAGGGGGAGATGGGGATTTTTCTGAAATCATCAGACATTTTTCTAGACAGTAAAAAAAGGGATTCCCTTGGAGATGTTTTTTTCAGAATGAGACTAACAGGAATCTATTTTAAAAAGCTGGAAAAAAAGAATGGAAATAAAATGGTGAAGTGGACATTATACAAAACTTTTCCTTCAAGAAATGAATGAATGAAAAAGACATTCTTCACTCAAATCTTTCATTGTAAAAAACAATATATTAATGTTCCAAAGTGGATCCTTTTCTTTTAAAATCAATGTGAAGAGGATGTATTCAATTTGAAGAACATGCACAAAATGTGCAGATATTGTTTAGATATTAAAAAAGAAAAAGAAAAAACATCCTCCTGAGTAATATTTTCATTAAATAGCTTTTTGAGTGCTCCTCTTAATGCTCAGATGTGTCCAACAGTTTCCACACAAGATACAATTTGATTTTTTTAAAAAATCATTCCATCCAGATCTATTATTATTCTCTAGAGATGAAGGATGATTAATAGCTACATGATCAAATGACAAAACTTTAAAGAAGATTAGAAATAATCGAAATTTATTAATTTTTGACAAGTATTTTCTTTCATCTTAATTTTAGTTGCTTTTCATCATAACTACTCAGATCGTCAGTCTACAGCAGTTAATAAACAGGACAGAGCAGAAATAAAGAATAAGCTCTTGGTGAGACCTGAACATGCGTCACTTTTAATTTGGGAAGTTTGCCTATTTATAGCAACTGCTCTACCGACTGAGCTACTAGACCTATTACAGCTGGCAGATGATCAAAACTCATCCTTCATGCCATATTTGTTATTGTTTTTTTTTAAGTACACTAGTTAGAAACAGTCAACCAAAACTGTCAACATAGGTTTCTTCAGTTTTTAAGTGATTCTGCTTGGCTGGCTATGTATGTATGTGTCGCGTGTACAGGCCACACCAATGGAGTTAGAGATCTGAAAATTTAAACATTTACTCCTTATTATGTTTAGAAAAAACAGGGTTTTTTTTGTTGAACCCCCCCCCCCATAAGTTTTTAATGGGTTTATGCTAAATTGGCCTCTTAGTTGGTGTTTAAAAGACGTTGGTCATGTGACAGTTTCTATTGAGTGACTAACCAAACCTGTTGTATTAGTAGTAGTAATATTTGATCTTCAAATCAATTCAAAATACTTTTTTTTTCTGAATGACATTGAATCTTAACATTAATTCAGCGATAACTTAATCTGAATGTAATACACACTTTTGCACTAAACTTAAAGAGTCCATTGTAAAGTTACTGAACCCTTAGCATGAAATATAATTAGGATTTTAGACAACCAAGTGTGACCAGGGTCTTTTTAAAAAAAAACTTTTAAACCCTCAAAAAGTAATATGTATGGGGATCCAGGTTTTTACAATAATCTATCCTTGTCCAGAAAAGATCAGCAATTTTCCAGTGTATTTAGGGAGGCTGGTGTGGGACCAATTTTGCTCAGTAATTAGTATGCATATAAAGAGAGAACTACCTTCAGTTGATCATATTTTAACTTTATTACAGATATATAAGCTCTACAGCTGGCTAGGTTGCACATACATATTTCTATATTTTTTACCATCAATTAGACTTTTACCAAGTATTTGTTTTGTCTAGGAAACACTATTGGTGAAAGAATTCTAACAAAGCATCTTTGTCATTTCAATTTTCAATCCATTCATTTTATGACACTGCAACCCTCAGTCCTTTACATGCATTCATGTTTACAGTAAAGTTTTAACATGAGAAATTACTGATATTGAAAAAAATTCCAACTTTTGTTTGGACAATGCAATCTCTTCTTGCCATCTTTGATGTTAACACAAGGTTTCGGCCATCGAAGAGAAGAAGAGATTGGATTGTCCAAACAAAAGTTGGAATGTCAATGACACTTCTCAAAGTTATAGACAATTGAAAAGATTTCTTTATACAGTTCCATTCATGTTTATGAATCATGATTTCAACTGACAATTCTGATCTCCTTTGTGGGTTTAGCTTAGTGGTCAGAACAAGGGATCGGCAGCCATCCTTGTTTCAAGTAGTTAATGAGGTCAGATTCACCACCAATAAGAAAAACTACATTTAAAACAAACAATAGGTTCTATCAATGTTTAATCCTATAAAATATAATATATATATATATATCTATATCTATCATCAATAACAATTTTCCTTTTTTATTATTAGGCAAAATCTTTGAGTGTGAAATATGATTCAGTCATTGAAGGGTCAACAATCACAAATGTAAGCATCATAGATCAATCATTTTGTCTCAAGATAGAATAATAAATGATTGTTACTTAATGTTATTTATGCTTATTTAAATATACATCTAAGTGAAGCTAAAACTCAGAGCAGAATCAAAAGCCTTGACTATTAATAACAATGTTGCACCAGAAAAAGAATAGAATGTCTCGTATACTCAAAGCTTAATAAAAGAATAAAATCAAAATGTAATAAACAAAGTAAAGATTCAATCTCCATTCATATTAACCCATTAAATACGAATGACTGAAATTTCAGTCATTGCAGTAATAGTAATAACTATTAGTAATAATTAATATAGTAATGACTATTATTATTCTTTGCTACCTGCTGCAATTAATGGGTTATGGTCTTTCATATTTAAGGCTGCAAGTAAAAGTGCCTACAAATATTCATTAGTAATACAATCCATCTAGCTATAGAACATACACAACCATTTTTCATCCCCAAAGCTTATTCCATATGTTACGTTCTATTTTTTCAGTTGGTCACAATTAAATTGAGATGCAACATTCTTTTGGTTAAAGAGAACATTATAATTTAAAAAAATCATTTTTTAAACATTTTTTTTAATACAGAGATATACTTCAATTATAACAAAAATCAGTTATGGAGCTTAATAGTGAGGAAGTTTCAGAAGAAGCTACAATATTTATGCTTTGAACTTTTGTGTAAGATAAAGCTTTCTGACTGCAAGAAAACTCTGCCTTGAAATCAAAGTGATGCTCTTTAGCTACAGAAGGTAACTCCCAAGCAATAGACAACAGAAAATCATATAAGCAAATGAACTGGAAAAGCTTAGAAGAGGTGATGGGTACTAACTGGTAATAATAAGGTTATAGATTCAACTAATGGACATATTTTAAAGATAGCATTTAGGACTATCAGTCACTAAGTCTTAATTCAATTGATGTATTCAAAAATAAAATTATCCCATGATCTAGTACAGTGGTTCCCAACCGGGAGGGATTCCCCCTAAGGGAGAATTTAGGTAGTCCAGGGGGGAATATGGCTATTAGGTAAAAATAAAAGTTATGGTGAATGTTTTTGGCTTAAGGGTAATGGGGATGTTTGCGTGAACCGGAAACTAAAATAACAGAAGTTCGCCGAACCTATACTTGAATTCCCTCACCTATTCACATGTTAATGTTACTATTGTGGAGACTAAACTGGAAGTTTCCTCTTCAGTGGCTAAAAGTATACTGAAACAGGAAAATAAATAATGAGTCCGAGCCTAGAGACTCCCAGCACCCAGTGAAGACTAAAACAATAAAAAAAAACCCTCAAAGACATTTTGAACCAATCTGAATCATGCTTTGAGCCAATTCTGGACTTTGTTAATATATGAATAGCCAAGATGGTGATCCTACTAAACAACAATTTTACTGCTAGCCAAGATAATCCACAACAATATTTATTGAAAACCTGTTGAAGTAGCAATTCCCTTTTCATTTACAGCAGAGAATTCCAACATGTGGGGTTTTTGTCTGCCATTGAAAGAAATTTATTTTGAAGTTTGTTGCCAGTATTTTCAGTGAGTTTGTATTTCACATTGTTCATAATTTTTTTAATTCCTGACCAGACACATACAGATTTTACTTTGAAATTCTTAAAATAAATCCTGAATTTACTATATATTTATCTAAAAGCTGTTGTCACTTCCATTCCGTTTTCATAAAATTCCAACACACATGGGATATTTACATGTCTGGAAGTTTGAAAATTAATTTTTCACTCTCTTTGATTGTAGCTTCTCTAACTTTGTATTTCACTTTGTTCATATGTCATTGCACAATATATATCCAAGAATAAGAAGCCCATACAATTGGGGAAACTCTAATCAAACTATATATCCTTGATAGTGCCAAACTTATTCTTGGTGATGATTCAGTTGAAAATTTAAAGCAAATACCACTTTCTAACAACACCATCAACTCATGGATACAAGACATGGCTTACAATATTAAAGATCAATTGATTGCAAAGATAAAATCATTGAAGTATTTTGCTATTCAAGTAGATGAGATAACTGAAATTGCAAACCTTTCTAATTTCAACCTGCTTTGATGAAGAAGGACTTTCTTGGGAGAATGTAATTAGAGTGTGTACAGACAGTGCCCCAGCAATGTTGGGTTCTCGATCTGGATTCTTAGGGCTTGTCAAATGTAAGAATCCTACAGTAGTTGGACTGCATGATCCACCGAGAGGCACTCGGCTCAAAGACATTACCGGCAGCTTTGCACGCTTATTTAGAGGTCATCATAAAAAGAGTCAACTTCATCAGAGGTCCAGCTCTGAATACAAGGCTTTTCCATGATAATGTGAAAGCATGAATGCTGAACACCAATCTCTCTTGCTTCACCCTAAAGTTTGCTGGCTAACAAATGGAAACATGCTTGCTTGGTTTTATGAGCTTAGTGAAGAAGTGAGGACTTTTCTGTACAACCAGATTAAAGAACTATTCACCACGATGAACTTGCCAAACTTTCAAGCTCATTTAGCCTACCTAACCGACGTATTCAAATCCTAAATGAGCTAAACCAAAACCTACAAGGCTGTGAGACCTACATCATTAACCGTACAGTGTAAGAACATTTATTGCCAAACTACAACTCTGGGAGAGACGCATAAAAGATGGAAATTTGATGCAATTTCTTCGGCTTACTGAAGTTATTGGAGATGATAACATCATCCAGGTGCTCAAAGCCTAGATTGCAGAACATCTAAACACCCTTATTGGTGAATTTCAGTGCTATTTCCCCAGAGATAAACACTGATCAAGTAACTATGGTTCTGGCAAGGAATCTGTTTCTTGTGTATGATATTCCTATCGAACTACAGGAGGAGTTTTTGGAACTCAAACAACTCTTCAGCGACAGATGAGTTCAAAGTCCTCAGTTTGAATGAGTTTGGGGTGAAAATGCGTCCCATTTATCCTGGACTTAGTAACAATGCTCTTTGTGTGTTAATCCTGTTCTCTTCAACATATCTCCGTGAGATAGGGTTTGCTCCATCAAGTCGAAGGCTCGAAATAAGCTCCAAGTTGAGAATGATTTAAGATGTGCTCTCTCACAAATAGACCCACAAATTGAAGAACTAATTGCAAAAAAAAAACAAAAACAAGAACAGAGACACCTGGATGTGTATATCAGTTACAATAGCAGAATTCTTATTTTTCTTGTAATAAATTGGAATTTCAAATGTGTTCCTAATTATTTTCATTGCTTTCTTTGAGTTACAAATACACAACAGCAGCTGTACAATTATAATATTAAACTAATTCTAGTTATAAAACTGTCTAATTATACGCAAAATAATGTTATTATTTGAAATTATTCTTTGTTGCAACTTACTTAAATGGAAGGGGGGGATACTAGTAATCTTATTGACAAAGGTGGGGAATAACTTGAAATGGTTGGGAACTACTGACCCCGTAGATCATTGGAGTACCATGTTGGGTCTTTCATGGCATTTCTTGAGGCAATACGGGTTAGTTGGCAGTGCCCATCTCCTCTCTAAGTACCACGTGATAGGTTGTATTGGATTATATGGTAACAGCAGCAGGGAGTAATCCCTTACCTGACTGGGATGGATGGATGGATTCATGCCTTTCCCAAGGGTATCAGTGCAAACTACAAACTAGTTCAACCAGAATTTGAACTTAGTTCATTAATTCTATTTTCTATGTGGTTAACTATTAGGCCAACTCAGCACCATCATAATTAATGTATTAGGGACACTTATTATTTTAAGTTCACATGGAAAGGAAAATATAAACTTATTGCAAATCAGAGTAAAATTCTCTAGTCCCAAACTTGTAAAATCTGCACTACCCAATAGAGTATGAATTATTTAATCAATTTGAACAACAACGTTCTTAGTAAGTCATTTGACTCATTTACAAAAACCCCAGTGGGTTAAGGGACATAACTTATTAAAGTGAATAATAAAGTTGAACAAAGGAGCACTTGGTCAATGTTTTACTTCCTATATATTCAGAATAATAAGACAACTTCTTGTAGCATTCTATTAATAGGAAAGGTGTGTATGTGTGTATGTGCATGCTTACTAAGTGTGTGAGAGTCCACTTGTCACTTACCAAGTCATTTCCCAAACCAGCTACAATGACCATAAAAACAAGACATCAGTTAACCTGGAGACTGAGTAAGAAACATTTATTTACTGATTGTACTTGACTCTTGTCACTTCAAACTAATGACACATCAATGACTACCAGATACAAAAGGAAGCAACTGGCGCCAAAACCTTCAACCAAAACGATCTTGTATTATTGTTTACACAAATACAAAGAAGCAAACACTGAAGTTACTGAGGGATGATTCATTATTTATTTTCAGTGGATTTCATTGTATGGGGGGATTAGTTTAACGTTTAGCAGAGATTATAACCAATATGAAATACTAATGAACATCATAGTGCCTTTTAATTTTCATAAGCTTCTTTCCTTTCATGTTATCTTTTCATCATGGAATTCATTTATTATTAATTATCAAAATGATGTAAGCAGACACAGAATTAATTATTTCACACCTTGGTATTTTTCCAGTCCACCTAGAGACACAACCCCATCGATTTACCCATTTAACAAATGAATGCTGAAAAAAATCTATCAGTAGAATTATTGTACTTATATGAAATATAATGTGCGCATTTGTCATAACACTTTAATTTTTACTTATATAAAAATATTTTCAACAAATGAAAAATAAAATTAATTTAGGGCTGTAAATTTGTAGAATATTTTTGTCTTTAAAGATTTGCAGACAGATTCTCTTTACAGGTTATATTTTGATGAAATTTATTATAAAGCTGATCTTAGAAATACCTAAGATTTTAAATTTTACAAAGCCATACTTGTGCGGAAAATTATTCATTTGATTCATTATCTCTGCCATTCTCAACTCTTTTTTTTTGGCAATGGCCTCAAGAGCTCTTCTCAGGTTCCTGGGCCTACTGTCAAACAGGGATGGAACAGGAACAGATAGACAGAAATTCATTTATTATTTCAGTCTATGGCTCCTGTGTACCATGACCCTGTTAAGAATGGCTGAATATCAATGAGTACTGTGCAAATACCCAGCACCACATGAGAAAACTTATGTTTTGTTTGGAGTCATACTTCTAAATTGTGTGTGAAACATAAACAATGAAAATCTGGATAAACAGTATTTTTTTTTCAGTTTGAGGTTAGGTAACATTTTTGGTATAATGATGCAATCTTATGATATTTTGAATGTGTCTTATTAATATCATCTAGTCAAAAATAATTCATTAAAACATATAGCAAGTTTTTTTATTCAATGATTTAAAGTTGATTGGTAAAAATAGTAAAGCCTAAAGTGTGTGAACAAATTATTGCTGAAATTTGGTTTTGTATACTAATCAACTTTATATATGTTTACTTCTGTAGATAGGTTAGGTATAAATAATTATTCTGGAAATTATCCTCTTATTGCTCAATAGATTGTTGACCATAACTAATTGTAGAGCAGGGAACCAATGATGTAAACCACTAGTACAAAAAACATACCTTTTTTTTCAGTCTAAAACTAGAAAAACCCTGGTGGTATCACTATCAGTTCACAAGTATAGGCAATCAATAGAAGAAGTATCCTGAATTTGAAAAATCATTTCATGCAATGCAGATCTTTTGGTAAAGATGGTTAAAAAATTAATTTGTATGAATTTCAAATTCTATTAAAAAATAAATACTTTTTAAACAAAGAAATGTATTTTATCAAAAGATATCAATGAGTACTGAGCTACATGAGAAAACTTCTGTTTTGTTCGGAAAGTCATATTTCTAAATTTTGGGTGAAACATAAACAATGAAGATTAATATAAAATTTGAGCCAAAAATCAACCATGTGGATCTCATTTCCATTTTTCAGTACATTTTTGTAATTGTAGAAGTCACATGAATCAAATATGAGAATGATAAAAAAGAGGAAATGTTACAAATGGTTCTGGTCTGACAATCTTGAGTGCCTTGTTCATATTTGTCATCAGCTTAACAGGCGCAAACAATGAACTAACCAGCCAGTCAACAGAGACTGATAACTATCAAGTTTCAGTAGAGCTCAGACACTTGAAAAAATGCCAGTTAGATTTGAAAGCTTTTAAACTCATCTAATATACTTGAATATGCTTTTTTGGACAGCAGTTAATTGTATCACTAAGCCAGCTTCAGTGTAGTTGGGCTGGGTTTAAACTAATAAGAAAATGGTAGTTAAATTTGATGTCTGATATCAGAATTATTTTTAAAAACATTGAGATTCTTGGATGTGACTGTCTTTTCACTTAGGCGGTTCTATGCGTTTGCTACTCTTGCCGAGAAGAATTTTTTTCTAATACCAGTGGAGGTTTGAATTTGTAGTTTATGGCTATCTCCTCTGGTTTTACTGCAGATAGATGAAGTCAGGATTTTCTTATCAGGGCATTTTGAGCAATGAACGTCAGTATCCACTCTATGTTGTTCCGGATTCTATAGATCTCTAGTAGGTCAGAACATTTTCGTCTGTATTTAAGGGTCTCTAGATTAAGTTGTTTTAATCTTCTGTATTCAAGGTTCTCTAGATTAAGTTGTTTTAATCTTTCTTTAATATATCAGGTCATTCCATAAGTAATGACCAAATTTAGGGTCAGATAGAAAAATATCAAAAATGTATGTTTAATTAGAATTTATTCATTAACATAGGTTCCATCATTATCAATAACCTCCTTCCAATGATTCACAAGCGTCATAATACCGTTTTTTGTAAAAGTCTTCTGGTTTGAACAAAAAGAAGGTAGAGAAAGTAGTTTCCACCTTTTCATGTGTTTCAAGAACAAGTGCATCAAGATGGTTCTATAAACTCTGGAATAGATGGTAATCAGATTGAGCAAGATCTGGAGAGCAAGGAGGGTGTGGAAATACTTTGCAGCTGAAATCTTCAATCTTTTCTGATGTAATCTTTGCTGTATGGGGCCATGCATTATCATAATGGAACACCACACCTTTAGGCTTAATCAAATTGGACCTCTTTTCCTTTAAAACAGTGTTTAAATACTCTAATTGACTGGTAGAAACTCAAAGTGGACCACACTAACACAATCCCACTAAATATTTAGCAAAACCTTTCTTGGATGGCGGTCCATTTTGTGTTGTGCTTTAGTTTGTTTGCCTCCAATAAGTCATTGTCCAAACTGCTTTATATATCTTGTAAAATATCTATTTTTCATCACCAGTCATTAATCTATCCATAAATGGCGAGATGTGTTCACAAGAGTACAGATGTCCACTCTTGCTTTATGGTTGGCTGCTGTCAAATCATGAGGAACCCATTTTCCAAATTTAGGCACCTTTTCCAAGTTGTTGCAGTTGACTGAACAGTTGAATGGCTTGAATTTAACTTTTGAGCAAATTCTTCAATCATACCAACACTATTTCTATCAAATTCAGACAAAAGCATCATTAAACTCAATAGAAACCTGTTTGTGGCACATCTCTTAAGCTGAAGTCACCTATTATAAATATTTCAAAACCATCTTTGGCAATTTTGTTTTTTAAAAGAATCTATCCCATAAACACAAACATTTAGGACTGCTTCTGCAGCATTATTGCCTTTTCTAAACTCAGAACATTATGTTCTCTGCAGACATGTCCATCTATAGAAGGGTCAAGTTAGTAAGTAGGTTAGTTGGAGTGTATTGTGATGACTTGACTTGTTTAAAACTGTATAAACATGTACTAGCATGTATTATTATCATTTAGGCATTTTTAGCGAAAATATTATTCAATCTATTGCTATCAGATTATGGACATTACTTATGGGATGACCTGATATAATAAGTTTCATCATCATTACTTTGTTTAATGAATACTCAAAAAGTTATTTTATCGTGATTTAAGATTTCAGTTAGTTAAAAACATTTTATTCAGGTTTTTTTCTGATATTTATTTTGGATTAAATTATTTGACCATTAAATAAAATTTTATATAAAGTGTATAAATTTTTGATCAACTGATGCTATGAAGTAATTTAACTATTTCATAACAACTGGATTCTTTTCAATGCTTATACATAAATAGCTAAATGTGTGTGTATATATTTATGTGTTCGCACACATAAATAGAATCAAGATATTATTGTATTTGACGGCATATAACCCCTTTTTTTAACCAAAAATTGGCTCGAAAGGTAAACATGACCGTATTGTCCAACCTTATATTGGCCATAACTTGAGGCGGAGTTAAAAAAACTGGGTGATAAATGAGTGGAATTCAGGGATATGGGTTTTTTTTATTTTTAATATTCTCTGTTGAAATAAGGGTAGTCTTATAAGCCATCAAATACGGTAAATAAAGTTTCCTTTTTTTATGATATTAAGTGGTATCATGATACTATGATACCAAAGATATTATGATATTAAGAAAAGGATTATATGATTCAGTTTTAATTTTAACGTTTATCTGATAACCAGACCCTTTTTTCAAACTAAAAATGTAACAATCAAGGGTTGAAGCTGATACCATATTACAACAAATCACCATAGATATCATTTTAAGTTCTAGATAACATTTTAAAAAGATTATCTGAAACCTCTAGAAATATAACAATAAAATGTAACTGCAAAGTAGCAAGTTTTATCATTTGTCCAAGTCAGGATTGAGGTTATGAAGTTGGAAAGCAAATAAGACTTTTTAAGAAATTATTATAACAATTACTCATTGAACAATCTTTATGCAAGCAAAAAAAGAAAAAAAGAAGGGTAATCTGTAAAGGAATGTGTTACAGAGTAAGTAGTGGACTGGAAAGATCATTCAGGTCATTATTATTAATTACGCTCTCCCTAAGTTCATGAAGGAGGGTAGACTAGAGTGAGGAAAGGGATCTAATAATGATGGAGTTGGATATGTGTTTCAGCAAAAGAGAGCATTACATAATTGAGGTATAATTACAAAATCATTTTTTTATTTTTCCTTTTTCATTTCCTGATTCCCTGCTTCATGTTTACTCTCAGATAAATAGAGGATTTATTCATCTACAGAAACCAATGACTTACACAATCAGTGCGAGAGAGTTTTCTGTCTACTTTATAAGAATTTCCTTTTATTTGATATTTTTAGTGATGTCCTTTTGAGCATCTTTATAGAATGAAGGATTTTAGTTGCTATGAATATAAAAATTATGGAATCTTGGGTTTAACAAAAGTAAAAATTATGTAGTCTATCAGTGGCGGTCGGAGTGGTGTAACGTTTATTGACGACGACGAGTGGATTCCACTCCTTGTTTTGAATTCAGAGTTGTCCTTTTCTTAGACTGGTTGCCAACCAAGTTTAGAGAGCTCAGTCTGCCTTGTTATTTTACACATAGCTGGGAGGAGAAGAGATGGATTCATGCCTTTCCCAAGGCAGCTGGCGTTTGAACTTGGCTTGCCTATTCCATTTTCCATGCTGCTAACCATAAGGCCACCTTGCACATCTACTCACTAATTTACTGAAACACCATCATCACCATACTCCAATTAGTCCATTTTAGGACTCAGACCCATTTCTACTTGAAGGAACATTATGTGGGATTATGGGTAGGCAAATTGACACACATGACTTCACCAGGATGTTCATTAGATGTTACTTAGTAAAATTCATGAGTTAAAATCAAGGATAAAATATAATATTATATGAGAGAGTGTGCAGATCAATTAAATTGTATGTGACTCCAGTGTCACGGTGGGTTCTTATGGGTTAAAAGCATAACTTCTGCATTTTAGTGAAGAATGCATCAATGACAGTGAGAATCTGACTTCATTCAAGAAATGCATGTACCATATATACCAATGTATGTTGACTCCTAAAATTCTAGTTTAGACCTAATTTTCACTGGATAAATCATATACCCACCAAAAACGAGGCAGTGTCATTTCCATCACACTGTTAAAACCAGGTCTAAATGGACTGATATGACGCATTAGGGCAAAATGTTATGCTTAAAAAGATGACTTATATACCAGCATATACAGTAAGTATTAAATGCTAATATAATGCTTCATTATAGCTCAACAGTCCTGTTACTATACATTTACAATATCTTCTTTGAAAGTAACTGATGAAAATGTTGTGTTAAGATAGAAAGTTTATCCAAATAAATCAATCTGTACCTACTAATGATATCATTTCTCATAAACACTGATCTATAATAAAAGTATTGTTACTGTCCTTGAAGCATGAATGATGAAGTCAAATACATACAGTAATCATCAATAAGTGAGAAGGTAGTTGATCAATGGCAAAAACTGAAATATTAATGCGATGTTGCAAACAGTATATTATTAATTTACAAAGTGATTTTTCACTAGGCTGGAGCTGTGTTTCAAGGTCTAGTGGCTAGAGATGAATTCCTGAAATAAAAGGATCGAAATCAAATCTGTACAAGTTGTCTCTCAGTAGGAGGTTGAAATATCCTGTGAAAATCCTGGAAAAAAATAGTAAAATTTGCTCAACTGGCTTCACACACAAAAAGTAGAAAAAAATGAAGGTTAAAAAAGAAAAAGAATTTTTAAATGGAAAAAAAAAATTATATGGCCAAGGTACCTTGAAAAGTTTCCAGGCTGAAAGAAATCTTGGATTAAAAGATTAAACACATCTTTTGTTGTACTAACCATCAGCATCTTCTGAACACAATGAGAGAGGGGGAGAGAGAGTGTGCGTGTATATATATGTATATATATATATGTACACACACACTTACACAAATCTGTGGAAGGTTAAACAGGTGAGAGTTCCAATTATCATGCAATACACTCAAAAAAGCCAACAAAACTATATGCTTACCATGCAGGGTGAAGGTGATTTTTTTTCTTTAAATTTTTTAGGGTAACTCTAAAAGTAAAATTGACTAAAGCTTTGTCAGACAATAATTCTAAAGGGAAACACACAGTGCTCAAATCATGCCATAAAAATAGTTTGTGCCTGGGTTGTCAATATACAAACAAAAAGGATGGATCAAATTTACATGAGGCACCCTAAAAATTGTCGAATCGAAAAGGTACACATTTTGCCTCGGCACCAAAATGTTTGAAGTTACTTACATTCGATAAAAAATAGGTTTTTTTTTTTTAAAACTAACAAATTTTCGAAGTTACTAAGATACTTTCTCCCGGAAAAAAAAAAAGAAGTATTTTTTGTGCTTTCAATCCAACTATTCTTTGTAAAACTAGGTTTTGGCTTTTATAGCGATTATTAGAGTTTAAATTTACTGTCATTCAGTAACTGTCATCTTAGCATAATAAAAATAGAAAAAGAAGGTTGGATTGAAAGCACAAAAAATACTTTTTATTTTTCTGAGAGAAAGTATCTTAGTAACTTTGAAAAAAAAAAAAAACTATTTTTTATTGATTGTAAGTAACTTCGAGCATTTTCGGTGTCGAGGCAAAATATGTCCCTTTTCGATTTGACAATTTTTAGGGTGCCTGATGTAAACTTTATCCAAAAAGATAAACACACACAATTTTAGTGAAGTGCTCATTCAATAAACTAGAAACAAGGATATTTCTTTGGATGCTTGAGGAAAGGAACATTGTGATTCGTTGCTAAAGAAACAACCTTCCTTCCAATCAACAAATCTTAACCATCTCTTGTAAAGAGCTATCCTTGGTTGGATTAAGGGATATTTTAAATCTACTATTAATGATACATAGCCATATTTATTCATTTTTATCTAACTTTGAGTTTTCAAAAATGGCCCTTCTTTTTAGAGTCGCAGAAAACAAATATTTAAAAAAAAAAGAAGCCTGGTATCTTTCAATTGATCCGGGTTGCCCTACTATCCATGTTTAAAATGATTTTTTCCAGTTCATGATTTTTATTGTGATTATTGTATATCATTTTTTTCTTCTGCATTATATATTCTTATTATAAAATTTCTCAGCATTTAATTTGCCTTCTACGATACTGAAAAGACTTTTACTGTTGTTTAGAATTTTTAAAAAAGATGTCAGATAAAAAAAAAGAAATATTGCAATATACCTACATAAATATAATCTTCTATCTTTTCTTTATTATTCTACAGGTCAATCTTGCATTTAAGAATACTGATTTACAAAGACCGTGGGAAAAGACCCATGTCCTGCCTCAAGCTACAAGAAATGTGAAAAGTAAGAAGAGGGTAAGGTATGTAGACATTGAACTTACACATACTTACTGAGAATGAATAGGTCAGGGGGATAAACGATATGAAGGGGAGGAATAAAGGGTTTTTAATAAATAAGATTATTATTGGGGAGGTTGGTGACGACTAAAATAAAATGTAAAAAAAAAGTGATATAAGATTTTTCTTAGGAAATAAAAAGTATAAATTCTAACACTTGCAACTTGTTATAGCTAGAAGATATCTAACTCGTACAGAAAATTTAGTAAAAGAATCTGTTCTTTTGACTAGCAATATGAAAGATAATGATAATATCTAGTTTTTTTTCTTTCTTAGGATGATATGTACAGCTTCCGAATTGTAACTGGTTAAATAATATATTTAACTTGAACAAAAATCTAATCTGTAAATGTAAAATGTAACCATACGTTAGGTTTGTTCTAAATAAATATCATATTCATGTGTCCTTTTGCTTCTGTGATTTAATACATAGGATACATCATTGACTGTTTTCTCATTTCTTCTAAAGGTTCTCATACATATATATATAAGTACTGATGAAATATTTTCATACTTGAACAGAAGAAGGAATCTTTTAAAATTATATAAAGAATAACTGATAGTTAATATAAATATAAATAATATGGTGAGATAGCTAAATTAAACAATATCTAAATATAAAAAAGTCACTAGGCATATTTAATACCATTTGTAGTAAATATATGCAACATTTCTGGTTTTTCCTGTTTTTTTACATGGAAAGAGAAAAATAACCTGAGAACCAAAGCCTTAAATAGTTAATACAAATTTATCAATAAATCAAGATTTAACAGGTCTCTGATTGATAATAAAATCAAATCAGCTCTAGTTAATTCATAGAAAAGAATTTAAAGGCAAAAAGTGATGTAAGGAACATCCAATAAACAGCACTTAGTTTTTGTATTTGCTTAAGGCCTTCAAATAGATATTCTTAATTTAAAGAACAATTATCTATCAGTTCACATTCAGACCTCTTGAAAAGAAGATCAAACCAGTTGAGGCCTAGAACCTAACATATTCTATATAATATTGGATATTATTAAATACCTAAAAACTTCCAAAACCAGTGTGGCTTTTCCTTACTTTTTACCTTTTTTCTGAAATATATATATGTGTGTGTGTGTGTGTGTGTGTGCAGGACAAACAGGTAGAGCTTAATTAAAGCATCCTTTTTCTTTTTAAGGACTACAAACAGTGTTAATTAGATGTAAAAATTAGATTAAGTTGATATATTGTGCTAAAGCTAATTACTGATACTTCCCCGGTCTTTAGAGAAGAACCTAACTTGAAGTATGCAAAGTTTTAAAGAAAGGAAATATGGATAACAAGTGTGATTTTCAGGGTTGAGAAGAGGGGAAATATTTATTTCAATATGATGAAAGCAGGAGGGGTGGAGTGCAGATTAATTATTTTTGAATCCACTAAGTTACTTTTCAGAAACGTCTTTAAACAGCAGAGTTATGGAGCTACGAAGAGGCGTTAGTAAAAATTTATCTGGTGGGGACACATGGTTTATCAACACCAACCTCAACTCTATAGAGGTCTATGAGATGTTGATAATTCTTAATGAATGAATGAGAAGGTGAAGTGGACAATGGTGTAATTTCTCTTGCATCCATATGCGGAACAATGTCTTGGATACCAATCCCTCTTCCTCCCAAATCTGTACAGGCAGCCAGGTAGACAATTGATTATTAGAGAACAGGTGCCAGAGTGAGAACACTTGCCGAGGCAGACTACCAAGTAATGGGGATGGTTGCATGTCCTTTTAATGCAAAGGATTTTATGGACTGATAAAGCTGAGGACATCTACTCCATGCTACAAAAGCACCTTGATTCAACGGTGAAAAAGGAGAAAGAATTGTAGCAGTTGTAGTAGTAGTAGTAATAGTAGTAGGAGGAGGAGGTCGCCGAGGAAGAAATCACACTTACTGGACTCCTGTTATCTGGAGTTTGTGTCCCCATTTCTCTCTTGATGCATACCTGTTTGGGTTCATCATCACGAACTTCGGTATTTTGTTTCAAAGTCTGCAATATAAGAGGAACAAAAAAATGTGGGTTTTTAAAAAAGGTGTCCATGCTAAGGGCAACTATTAGACAGGTAGTAGTTTGGGCTGGTGAGATTCTTTTTTTAAAAAATCTATGAAGAAGATGGCTTGAATGAAAGGTAAAGGAAGTGGCTATTTTAATGGCTAGTAAGTGTTATCCGCAAAAATGATTAATGACTGAAGTTGCAAGGGAGAAGGGGTATCGGTGGGGGGAAAAATGTTAAGCTAAACAGAGGATTTATTTTTTTTTTTAAATCAGGAGAGGAAGGAGTTTCTTGTGTCCAGCTAAACAACAAACAAATTGAAACACGGATCCATGCTGACTTGAAAACATTTCACAGCATAAGACATCACCAGCTCAAGGACAAAATACATGACAAATATTGTAATATTTATTCAAAAAAAATAATAATACAACATAGTTGAGCAGTCAGTAACAAATCAATCTAATGGATTGGCCAATATAAGTTTTTCTTGAAAAAATAAAAATATTAAAAATGCAGTAGTTGAAACCAAGAAAATTATTTCTTTGACAATTTATAAAAACCACTTGAAAAAAAAGAAAAGGAAAAAAAAGCAGACATCTCTCTAATGAATGGAGTTAGATACTAAATAAAATTCACAGTGAAATAAATAAGGTTTTTAAATGAAATTATATCAAAGAAAAATCTCTCTTTTGGATTCTCTCTCTAGGCTCATTCATTGGCTGATCAATTCATACCATGTGGATACGATAGATTTTGTATATATAAGACAGATTACAAGTGAAAAATAGTTCTTTTGACTTGGTTTGAAATTGGTTTTCCTTCTTGTAAATGAATTTTTGAATGCAACTGAAGACTAAAAGAGAAAAGCAGGCCTGCTGGCAGTTAGTCCACTGCAATTGAAACCTGCTTGGTGGTCAAATGGCATTAAATTGAGTTCTCAGAGGAATGAAAAAATAGCAATTTTTTAATCCAACCAGCGATTAATTAGAAATTCATTACAGATCATTAATACAAAGCTAGTATATCAATTAGGAAACAGATTCATTTGCATTCCAAGAGTTGAAATTAATTGTCTGATATTTGACGTGGGTGTTGCCGTCCAAAAAAGCCAACTGTGTTACAACCAAGCTGCAATAACTGCGGGATGGGTATGGGCGATATTCAAGGGTGGGCGATAGATGAAAGACAGCAATCGTCTATTGTATGAAAACTAAGTGAGATTAGAACAAATAAACAAAGGCATTCTTTAATGTTTGTTTTATATTAAACAATATTTTACAAAGTATACCAAATTTCAGTATTTAAAAACAAAATATTTACATCGATAACTTAACCTTTTCAACCCATAAGCTGCTGAGCCTTCAGATGTCCTGTATCTGAGCTCCTGAGGAGAAATGGGAAAATTTTTAAAAAAAGAAAAAGGTTTCCTTCATTGAATGATGAAATGTTTTTGTCTACAGTGATATCTCACTTAACGAGGACAATCTGTTCCACAAAACCTCTCGTTTGATGAAAATTTAAGTGAATAATTAAATCTATAGGATTTTAGTAATTCATTTCAAATAAAAATATTGGATCCCTAAAACCTTAATAATAACCTTGTAAATAATGTATAATATTCTTATTACTTTCTAAATAATGTATAGATACTAAAAAACATGTAAATAATGTAATAAATAAATAATCTTTAAAAAATAAAAATGGAGCTCATAGCCATGCCTTAATCTTTGCTCATTGTAGAGATGCCAGATTCACTTTTACGCACAATTTCCTGTTTAATTTGGATTGTAATTGTCTTTCTAGATTTCTTTGGTGGACAACCTGAAGTAGAAGATCTCTTAGGATGCAGGGTTTAATAGTTTTTGCTAAAAGATTGATGCACAATAATGCAATAGTTTACGACATAATGAACTTGGCAATACAGCACAATGTTTCACAACAAAATGCAACTGGTGGGACAGACGCTAAGCGTCGTAGGAAAACACACAAGTCTTCTTTATTTATGTTTTCAGGCTTACATAGTCATGAAATATTTCGTAGTTGTGTCACCAACAAATTTAATGTTGGCAATTGGGGACTTCTCACCAAATGAAATTTTGTAGTTTTTTCTTGCAAACTGAAAATATTTCGCTATGAGATTTTTTTTGGCAATTGGGACCTCTTGTTACAAGACTCCTTCTCTCTGAGAGGTACCACTGTAATTCCTTTCATTTTTACAGTTGGTAAGCCGGCATAAGTCAATTATATTTCTTAGTGGAGCTGAGATGGAAGTTGTGTCACCTCTGTCATCAAAGAGGGTTAGGGTGTATTAAAATAGCACTGAGTCTGAAATATCTGGCTTACAGGTTCAAAGAGAAATTCTGTTTTTATTTGTGGTTTCCTGGATGAGTGGGCGATAATATAGTTAAAAATGTTGGGGTCCATGATCCACTCGCCTTATATTGCGAACCACGCTATAACAAACCACATTATTTCGAGGGACAACTTTAGTAGGATTTCTTGATATATTCATATTTACATTTGTATTTGTTGTAGAACGAGTAGAAAAGGTATCACTATTCCTTTTTACCAGATATACAAGTAAAATCATTTTTAATTGATTTGAGCAAAATTTCTAGAGGTTGGCTACAATAAAAAGCATCTCAGTAATTCAAGAGAGTGAATATTTTTAGGAAGATCAACTACAGTATGTATTCCTAAGGATAAATTTCTTATAGCATGAAGGTAGAAAGGCCAGTTTAAGCAAAATATGACTTTTAAGTGTTTGAAATGAACAAATTACTATAACTAATGCATATGGTTTAAGACTAATCATTAAATTGGGAACAGTTCAAATAATATCAAAAGAACGAATGATGATGATTACACAGAGTGATTTATGAATATTATGATTGTAAATTGTGGTATATCGTGTTCTGTGAGATGCATATATTAATCAGTTATATATGAAAATTAACATGAGAACTTGAACTATAATTAACTTTTCAATTCATTAAGTATGACTTATAAAACTATGTTATTTCTCTTCTTGTCCTCCAACTTCTTACATGTCATCATTGATTTTCACCTTGAAGTCTTCTACTTCATTTTCAATGCCATAGCACCAAAATAACCACATTTCTCTACTCTCAATCCCAAACCCCTGGCCTAGGATTTGACCTGGAGCCACAAAAATAGTATATAATGTCCATTGCTGGGAAATCCATACCCCCAGGGCAGCATCTCTCCATTACACTAAAAGTGGATTTAAAATATCTTTATTTCTACATTTCATACCTGACAAACTGTCAACAGATTTTAACTGAAAGCTTGAAAAAATGAAAAAAAACAAAACAGATACAATTTTTTTTGTGGCATTTTTCATTGTTCAATGTTAGCGTGATATTGTGCGTTTGAAAAAATTAGTGAATTTTATACACCTCGCATAAAATTCACTAATCTTTTCAAAACGCACAATATCACGCTAACATTGAATAAAAAATGTTTTTCAAAAATTAATCTCCAGCCCTATCCATCAAAGTATGATATGAATAAATTGCAGTATAATTGATAGTGAAATGTTTACAGGGAAGTTATGAAAAATTGTGTGTTAAATGTCTGGAGGCGTTTATGTTGCTTTAAAAGAGTTACTGTGTGATTATCAATGCAAAGGGTTAACTAGTTTAGAAGAACAGAATGCTATTTTCAACAAATAAAAATCTTCACTGATTCAGAAGTGAAATTAAGGTCTCATCAAAACAGCTTGAAATAATGAGATTAATAATTCCAGTTTTCTTATGATGAATTCTATAATAATCACACATTGCCTATACAATCTGAGGTGTCACCCAATGTCGTCAGTTGGTTGAAGTTCATTACTAAAAAGGTAGGAAAGCTGATTTTAAAAGCAAGGTAAAGGGTTTGAACTCCCAGTAGTCCATTAAGAAGTTTCAAACTTCATATTTCCATTGTATTAATATCTATTTGATATCATAGGTTTCACTTCTTATATATAAATCTACAAGGGTTATGCCAAGGATAAACAACAATCTTTTCTTCTCTCAAAAACATTCTTGTTGAGATTAGTCATTTTGTAAGTACATGTTTCAGCTGAGAACACAATGGATGCTGGCACACAACTTCCTTCTGATGCTTTGATCATAGAGGCAAGTCCATACCAGATAAGGGGATGTGGGTGTGCATGCAGGTGAGAAATCTAGGAACTTGATACCAAATGCCTCAGCAGAAACAGACCCTGCAAAAAATGGCAGGTCTGAAAAGAAAGCTCAAAGTGGTGGGTATATTTAGGAATAGGCTGCAATTTATTTTCAGTAGTAATCATAATACAGACAAGAAAGAAAATATGATTCAAAATGTACCAGATTAGGCAAAGAAAGGAGCTTTCCCAAGTAAATATATAAGGTTGTTACACATATTAAAAGTGAAAGATTTACTTATGTAATTGTATTTTTGGCAGATTCAATGTAAATAGAGATATAATTCGCTATTATTGTAGGTTTTTGAGCCCTTAACAGCAATGGTGTCTACCAAAAAGTGAGACTAATTATCAAGTACAATTTCAAATTAGGCTATACTGCTGTTCAAGCTGCTGATAACATCAACAGACCATTTTGAGTGAATACTACCACAGTGCAAACTTATCAGCATTGGTTCAAAAGGCTTAGGTATGGAAATATGGATACCAATAATAAACCTTGAGTGGGGCCCAAACCTGTTTTTAATGAAGAATTAATGGATAGCAGTGGTCAATGACCCATGAACAACAATTCAAGCAGTTTCTGGAGAATTTAGGACTTCAACAATGACTATATCCTGTCATTGCTAGGCAATAGGAAAGGTTAGAATTTTGGAAACAAGGGTTCCACATGTACTGAGTGAAATGCTCCATGACAGTGCAAGACCTCACACCTTACTGTGTCTAACCTTAGAGAATTGGGATATACAGTCTTGAAACATCCTCCATATACACCTGACATTTCTCCTACAGATTATCATCCTTTCAAGCATTTTGAACTTCACATCCGTTTTGTGCTTTTACTGAATTTGTGACCACTAAACCTGAAGAATTTTATAGAGATGGCATATTATTAGAGGATTGTTGGAAAGAGGTTATTGCTTCAAATGTATCATATTTTGATTAAATATTTAAGTTTTTGTTGTTTATATCATCCTTCATCTTACTATTCAAAAAATGACATTTCATATGTGACAACCTAATAAATGCCCATTTTGAAAGCAAAAACTACAGCAAAAAGAGGGGAAATTGTTTGAGCTGATGTCACTCTTCTTGCAGCATTTGTTTGTGTATCAATTAATTGTTCCATGTTGATCCACTGATCAAAAGGGTTTTATTTTTCGATTCATAATAAAAACAAATTATAATAATCTTCATAACAAAACAGCACATGGTAGGCAGAATTCTTTTAGTCCTGCATCCTCAGGATTGCTATTTTTGTTGAGTTGGTGCTGTGTTTGGTTGTGTTATTGCACAAATCAAAGACACATTTATTATATTGATACTGGCGTCCCCCAATATAATGCTGTTTGTGATATATATATATTGTACAAATCAAAGATACATTATATTGGTACAGCCCCTCCCCCCCATATAGTGCGGTTTGCAATATATATATATATAGTACAAATCAAAGACACATTTATTATA
>VCCN01006703.1:5110416-5127875 GCA_006491835.1 Architeuthis dux | reverse complement strand
AAAAGAATAAGAAGGTTGGAAAAGAATAAGAAGGTTGGAGAAAGGGCGGCTGAAAGACTGAAACAATGTTATCAATGTGCAAGACAAGCAGACCCTCAAAATAAATGGGTAGTCAAGGGAAACAGAATGGAAAAGTTTAAGGATCTGTCAAGAACCTCGAAAAATCATGTTTTGATTGCATAATATTTATATCTCATAAGTAGGTTATCAGCATATTTATGTACATGTACATATTAATATATATATATATTATATGAAATAATGAATGGCTTGGCTTCGCGAATGAAGATTTTTGTGAAGGGTATTCCCTAGCAGTAGGACCTTAGACGGTGGGCCTGTGTGCAGAATAACCCTCCAATCTGAGCAGTGAAGTTTTAAGGTAAAGTGCGACTTGCCCAGGACCGATCCCACCCTTTAAACCAAGGTTTTACATCATATGTATGAGTGTCGTGAATAGGAGTCCAGAGGTTTGACAGGAGTGTCCTTCTCCTGGCAGATGCCTGAGCTAGCCATGGGGGTCTGCCGCCCCATTGCAGGAATGTTCCGACAGTAAGGTACATGTGGTTAAACCACAGGATGTAAACATTCCGTTGTTGGTAGATGCCTGAGCTAGCTAGCTGGCTACATATATATATATATATATATGACCAGTGTATTGATGTGGATTATAACGTATCTATCAATATTAGATTGAAATGACAATTCAGAAGACCTTGTTGTGTACAAATGAGATTTCTTAGTTTATTTTGATGTTTCACCAGTTCATTCTGGCTTCTTCAGAAAAAGTGATGGAGGTGCAATAAATTGTCTGTTATATATAGTCTGCTAGTGGGCGGGTTTAGAGATTAGACATGGACTATATAATAATTAAATTAAGTGGATATTAAGTGTTTTAAATAGTAGAGAATTGGATGATAAGTCTTGAAGCTGATTGTTTATTTTTCAAGTGTTTAATATGTCTATTGGCGTCTGTCTCTTTGGTAATGTAATAACAAAGTCAAACAGAAAATACAAATATTTTAGATTTTTTGTTAAGATGCTACATCAGGTAGTATGTGTGAAGTGTTAATTTTTATATCTATACATATATATAGCTCAAATATACTACATATGTATACACACAGAGAACCATTCTTATTTAAATATATGCATGAAGATGAGCAAGAGATACAGTCTTTATGTTATGAGTAGATAAGTAGATTGATAAGGTACTAAAATACAAGTGGCTCTTGTTATGCAATAATGCACACAAATGTAGTACCTATGTAGGGATCAGCTATTGGATATGAGCAATCAAGAAAGGCTAAAAATGATAACCCTGGTCTCATCAACAAATATTTCTACTTATTTTAAGCCAAGTAGATACTTGTCTATTTTGGCAAATGAGTAATACAGTATTTTTATAGAGACTAAGAAGGAATAAAACCGTTATAAGAACTATGAGCTAATCTGATATATTAGTTTGGCTATGTTAACACTATGGGTAACAAAGAATTCAGCAAATACAATGCATCTCTGCTGCTTTTTACAAGTCTGGAAATCAGACTGAATCATGTACCTTGTCTATATTTCTATAGATGGCCACTTTATATGAAAGTAATAAGAATCTAATACATAAATTATTCAATTATTTTTCTGCTTATAAATCCCTGGTCATATTTGAAAACATTTTTATTACCTTCTATGTGGATGCAGGGGTGAATTCACTTCTGATCAATTTGATTGTTTTATTCTTTAAATATCTGGTACTTATTTCCCAGAATGCACTATTAATCATATATAAAAAAAATAGCTGTTTGTGATACAAAATTGTTTCTCTTATAATAGAGAGGTATTATGCCTACCCTTGATCAATTAGCCTATTTTCCATGTATATAATTACTATTAGTTTATTGAGTTCATATGTATAGAAGTTCAAGTTTTTTGGATCAGCTCCATACTTAGTGCAGTTATTTCTAGGACTCCAAGCAATTATTGTACAACATTGCTTTATACAATATCACTTGATGAAATAAGGTTTTAGTGGGCATCACTAAAAATCTTTTAGTTCAAATTTAGACAAAATACTAATTTGGTCAGCATAACTAAATTTAAAAGAACAAATCTAATACCATTATTATTAATTTTTGAATAGTACCAGGATCTACCGACAGATCGCCCATGGGTGGTTATTTTAGGTGGGTCTTTATTTGGGGGTAAAAAAAAAAATAAAAATAAATCCACATTTTTTGAAATTCAAAAAGATCAATTCTATTATTATTATTATTGGATAAAGTAATTGTAACACATTATTTTAATCAAACTTGACTAGTTTTTACCTTCATCTTAATTTCAGTTGTTTTTATATACAAAAGTGTGAGTTCGATTCTCATCAAAGGCTTATTCTTTATTATCCGACCGGGCTGTTATTCTAATTTGTAGAAACAGCGGCACGAATTAAAAGTTGTATATAAAAAAAATGAAATTAAGGGATCAATTCTATTATTTATAACTTTCAATAAATTCGAATAATACAAGATTTTAAACCAAATACTTGGAATTTTTGAGAGAGTCAAATGTTAAAAGGTGAAAGTAACAGTATTTTTTAAATTTATTCATTACATTAAAACGATTTTATGTGAATAAGATGTGCTCAAAAGAAACTATGCTTCGGTCAAAGCTTGTTGCCTAATAAAGTTTATCTATTTTACTATAGGTCAATAAGGATTATTGTACTTTCATAAAAGTGCATATTATCATTATTTTCTTCATCTGCAAGAAGAGAAAATTAAAACAAAAATATACCGATAATAACGAGAATAATATGCAACTTTTTTCCCGGTTTGATTATCTTTGTACATTTCTGAACAAAGATAATTTCTAAAAATTTAAATATTACTTATCAAATATCTTTAGCTTGTGTCTCTTTGCCTATATGCAGGTACTTCAATAAGTTCCTAGCCTAATGCTGAAAAAAGCATTTATTTTACACAACAAATATTTATTTTTCTCCTTCCTTGTCAATACATTTAATTCAGTAATGAATATTAATCACATAGATTGAAGATTATACGGTGAAAATTTCAGATCAAAATTCAGCTAATAATTATGGGTCAGGCTACGGACATTGATCAACCTTTGTATTTTAATATTAATTTTTATTCTGACTCTTAAAGTCTTCATCATATATGAATGTCATTTTGCTTCTTATTGTATCACATATATTATTCATTGCATTGTGTATAATGTAAATAATCTATTTGGGGGTTAGGATTAGACTATTATCCAATGGATAATTAAAGTAACCAATTTTTTAAAACAAAAATTTATAGAAAAAGAAATATATCTAAAAACTGGATCTTTACTTCATAAAAAATCTTAAGTAAACAAAATAGTGACTAATTATCAATCTGTAAAGATTGAAATATTAAAATCAGTTTTATTTGGTTTATTTTTAAGGAAAATATTAAATTTGACATTTTGATTTAAGGATTATTATGTCTATGATTTCCAGCTGATCGTTTTTTCGCTTTCATATTTACTGGAAAAAATGACTACCTTTCAGCTTAAGCAAAACTGCTTTATATATTATAGAACAAGTCCACACAAAATATCAGTGCATAGAGAAAAGCATAGAAAGCATGGAGAAAATCAAAAGGACAACAATGACACTGCAAATAAGACTTATCACAGAAGCAATGAAAACATAAATTGCTTACTTTAATGAATAAAATTGAACCCAGTGAGAGACAAAAGTAGCTATTTTTGGAGCCACACTCATACAGTGCCGGCTAAAAACAAATCTAACAAAAAGAAAGTCAAATTAAATTATTTTTGGAGGTTCTTTTTGGGACACCCTCTATATGTATATAAAACAAATGAGAGGGAAAAAAAGGTAAATAGTCTTATCTACCAAGACCCAGATGTTATTTTAGTATCATTATATGAATCTTTTTTTTCTTTTTGATGAGGAGGCAGAAATAAGAATCTTTAAAATATCCTTGTTAAAATGACAATAAACTATGAAAATGAAAAATATTGAAAATTATTTTCAATTTCACTGTTCTAGACATTATAAATATTAAAATTCTAAATTCTAATTTTAAAATTAATGTTTTTATGAAGATAGTTCCATCTTGTGTATTGGTGTATGTCTTCTGATCTTCTTGTTAAAATGAAATCTTTTTGTTGATTCATTCCAATAGAACAGTGGTTCTCAGAGTCTCGGGTCACATTCCTGCTCTTGTGATCCCAGGATTCCTCAATTGTCATCTAGTGGTTTTTCCACCATTAACTTTTACAGTGGTAATTATTGAAACAATTTATGAAACAAAATTGCTTTATTAATTGCAATCAAATAAAAGAAATCCTGATTTCAATGAATCATAAAACTTCCATTTAATTCAATACCCAAATATATTGGTTGGGAGGCCAAAAGCGCTTTACATGTCATCAAAAGAAAAAAGATGGTAATAATGAAATTCTTGCAATACAAAATTTCCATTTAATGCTCAGTTTGGCCTTCCTGCAAAGAAACTAAACTAGAAAACCATGGAACAAATCCTGTTAATTTTTACTCAAAGGTCACCACGTCCACAAATGTTGAGACATCTTTTAGTCAACACATCCGTAAGAGCACTAAAGGCACATCTAACCAAGTATGTTGTTGGGAAGGGCAAAACCACTTGCTGTTGCCTCTGTAGCAATATATTTGTTATATTTGGCAACAACTTGGGGATCCTGCTACATGAAGTGTTGTTTTGAAGCATTGATCGGTTTCACACTATCATAATTTTGGATGTCCATTAGCTTGTTGATCTAATCAGACTCCATTTTAGCCAGACAGTCACTATTTTACCAATTAAACAGAAATGGCTGAGCAATCCAAGAAAGGAAGTTCATCTGCTTCAGATCAATGAATATGTCGGTTAGGTCACCATGAAGGTTGGAAGGGTGTTCTGAGATTATTTATAAGACTTTTTGTGATGGATCACATTTACTGAGACGTGTGAAGTGAGAGATGTTATTTCTCAAGAAATTATTATTTACTTTTTTCATTAATTTGTCCAATGTAGGACTAAGTCTAGCAGCTGCCAAACTCTGTGTGTGAATAATACAGTGAACAGTCATCATATCAGGATTATCATCTTTCAGAAGTTTCATTACTCCCTTATGTCGGCCCACCACTGTTGGTGCACCATCTGCAGCAGTGGACACAATGTTACTTATTGGAATAGCATTGTCTGTCAGGTACTTCCTTACCACAATATAGATATCTTGTGATGGTGGTTTGTAAAGATTCATTTGGAAACCTATATCACTATTGGCCGAGGGTATGAATCCTGTGTAGTGGTCTGAGACTACCATTGGTCTGAGCTTGCCGATTACATAATGCACATACGCAGAATTCTTTTGTGTATATTCAATGGTCTGAGTTTACCGGCGACGGCTTTGCATATTTCTATTCATGGAAAGACATGCGCTCAAAGTTCAAGTTTAATTAATTTATACAAATTGTTTAAATGTTTTGGTTTTTTTTAGAAAGATTAAGGCTAAGTTTTCATTTGTTTGAATGTATAAATGAGGCTTACAAAAACCTGGAAAACCAATAATTCTTGAACTATGTTCTGTGACCAAAACTTTCCAAAAGTCAATCATTGAATAGTCCCAAATGGGGTTAAGTCTGAAGCAGCAGGTTTTTGTGAACCGTTAAATTGTAATCACTCTTATAGTTGTGTATATTAGAAACCGTCAACCAAAACTGTCAACATAGGTTTCTTCAGTTTTTAAGTCAGTCTGGCTATCTATGTATGTGTCAGAGAGCTAGGGCTAGGGCTGAAAATTTAAACATTTACTCTTTATTATGTCTAGATAAAAACATTTTCTTTTTGTTGAAAATCCCCCCCAAATAGTTTTTTTAGTGGACGTTCAATTTACAATCTAAGTTTATGCTAAATTGATCCATTATTTTGTGTCCGGCAGTATTCACTCTTGTTTTTTGAAAATTGATACTTAAGTGATCACTGCCCAACAAAAGGTGAGAGAAGTAATTTATTCATTGATAGCCATTTTTTCCAATTTTTTAATTGATATCCCCATATGTGGCATGCTGTCAAAAGATGTTGGTCACATGACACTCTCTATGGATATTTCATTTGATATATATAAACTGTGTACAGAGTACATTCTTTCCCAGTTTGGAGTTATTCCCCGGCTAAAATTCTTTCCCTCAGATTTGAAATGCCTCCCCTGGGAGCCAAGTGCCTCACATTTGAGAATCACTGCAATAGAATCATCAGCTTATATATATATATTAAAACTACCAACAATGATGCATTTTCTATTTGTAAACATTGAAAAATGAATGAATAATCAAAACAAAACAAAAAACTACACAGCATGCAGTGTAACACAAACTTTACAAATATATTATCAAATCTATAGGACAACATAAAGCATTTTTGAAACTTCTGAAATTTCTATTTAAAAATTTCAATAACAAAAAGAACAAAATTCATCATTTTTGTTAAGAATTTATCTAATGAATAAAACTTGCAGATAATTACAATTACATGACTATGATTTTATGGCACATTGATACCTACATGGGTAATATAGCACCAAGCATCATTTCAATTCCTTTGAAAAAAATGGGGTACTACAGTTAATAATATATTTGATATAAACAAAACTGTAATTTTGTCACTTTTATGAATGTATAGTCAGAATGATGTACCATTTTGATATCCTGATGAAACAGTACTTAACAGAGAATGCATCATAATGACTATGGTAAATCACCACTACTTGCAATTTAGAGACCAATGTAATTGTAACAGAAGGAATGCCCAAGTCAAAACTTGTAACATATAAACCTGCTCGAATAAGCTAACTACAATCACAATGCAGTGTTTGTAAAAGATCTGGCTAAGATAATATCAGAAGTAGACAAAACTGATTTAGACATAACATGCAAAAAAGGGAGACAGACACAGAGAGAATTATAACCAATTATTAAAGCAACACAAAGCAATAGTAGACAAAAAAGATATTACAAGGAAACAAAAAGGCAGCTGCTGAAATGAAAATGATGTTTCACAACAGATTTGAAGGTTGATCTTGTTCTATTATTTATTTCAATGATGAATATATTATTTCTGAGAGAATGAGTTCTATGACAGACTTTAAAAAAAAAAGAAGCTGGTTTTGATATGCTCAGTTAAACTACATTTAGTAATCAGTAGGCACGGTTGGTATCAGATGGGTTATGATTGAAAAGGTACTGGTTTTATGTAAAACATTTGTAAATAGTTACAGTATCACCCATAAATAAGTAGACCCCTACCGATTTTTTATAGAAAGTTAATTGTCTTCTAAACCAAACAGCAGGATTTTTATTATTTCTAGTGGAACATTACACACTCAAAATAGATATTATCAGGTATTATTCATGAGCAAACTCTACAGCATTGAACCTCTGTTGTTAAAAATATTTTTTGTAGTGGTGTATTCAGCTTTGGACAGCAACATATTCATATTTTTGGCAACAGAGTTTCAATGCTGTAGAGTTTGGTCATAAATAATACCTTATAATATCCGTTTTGATTGTGTAATGTTCCACTAGAAATAATAAAGTCCTGCTGTGTCTGGTTTAAAAGAAAATTTTATATATGAATGACTGAATGGCTTGGCAAACAAAGATTTTTGTAAAGGGTTTCCACAGCAGTAGGACCATGGATGTGAATTTGGTTGTTTTCTGAAGTCCCAAGATGAATTTCATTATTCCACATATTTAACATTCAGCCCTGTGAGTCTGTTGGACTGGCATGTCTTAGTAGAGGTGATAAAAAGGGAATGAAAAAAAACAGTACTAAGTGAATTCTAATAACTAAATATAACATACACCTTAGGAAGGTTGAAGAATGTATTGCCCAAAACAATGTGTGAAAAAAAACAACATCAAAGATGGAGTCAATAGACTAAAAACTATTTGTATAATCTAAAATGATTGAGAATTATTTTTCCTAACATAAAACCATATAGCCTATCAAATTGTTTATTTTTCATTAAAGTATGAAAAAAAATGTTATATAAATTATTGCAAATTTCAAAGGAAAAATGTGTAGACTAGTATGTACTAAATTTCAAATTTGACTTAAGTTTATAAAAAAATTGCAGTTTTTTACGCAAGGGAAGTAACTCTAATTTAAGAAAATTGTTTTCTCCCTTAGATAAGACTTGTATTAGTAAATTTTTCACTTTCTATTTACAAAATGTTCAGTTAAAATAATTATATATTATTTTTCTCCAATTAAGTGTAGATTAGACACCTTGAAGATAGTTGTGAAAATTGTATTACATTTTTACGAGGGGTAGGAATAGTTCACTAACTTTGTTATCTGTTAGTAGCACAGAAATTAGATCTCGTAACAGAGTTGAACAAATAAAACATGTCTTAGAGGACATAGTTTAAGCTTTTCATTCTGAAAATGATTTCATTCTTATTTTTTATTTAAAAAAAATTTTTTTTTTTAGACATGAAGAAAAGAATAGTGAGAGACTTTTTATATCTGAGGCTATTTTAAAAGTTAAAAAAGAAAGAATAAAGGTTTAAAAATACAAAGAAAACAAGAAAACAACATAAATTACTCAAAAAAAAGTTAAGCTTAAAATAATCTACAAAGTCTGCTAATTTTAAAAAAAAAAGAAGAAAAATAAGTTTCTGGCAGCCAAATAAGGAATGGTGTATGAATTAGCAGGGCCCCTTCAAATATATACTATTAAAGTAGTTAAATTATTATAGACAATAGTAATATGTAAGAGGCCTTTTCATATTGACATATACAATATTAATTTCTGGAACAGACGCCTATAGACATCATATATAACTTAATATAATTTCTATTTGGATTGCCTAAGTTATCATTTGTATTGATAAATATAATAAAACTAAGTTAAGACAGTGTATTAATGATATATATTCATAATTTGCAATAAATTACTGGGCAGCAAAGACAATTTCATTTGAAAAATGTACCACTGAGACAAAATAGGCAAGTAAAGGTACTTTAATTATAATTGCAGGTATGTCCCCACAGCATTAAACAAGTGCTGAGGGGTCTGAGGTTTACTACTCCTAACGATGAAGCTTGTTGGAATAAATGCATCTAAAAAACGGAAAAAATGAGAGAAGAAAAACCATTTCAAACCAAAGCAGAGACCTCCTCTCTCATTACTTGGACTGCAAATTATTATTTTAAATAAGTGAAATTTATCTGATAAACAAGACAAAGATTTACACTCTAAAATAAAAAGAAAATAAATAATATCATACTTTCTGAAAAAAATATTTTAAAATGAAATAAAAGGAAAAACTTAAATTTTCCTTTATTTTAAAGGTTCAAAAACATTTATGTCAGCTGAAATAAAAATGTGAAATGTGAATAAATTCATTTTTGTGCCATCTACAATGCTTAGTTGAACTGAGATTCAACATTAAGAGTTTAATTCAGGCATCTATATTCTAATGTGCTGATTAAATATTGAGTAAACTCTTTATGTTTACAAATAATGTTGCATGCATTTGAGTTCTTGGTATTTGGGCAGAAAAACTGACCAAGTATAGTCAAACAGCATCAATTATTTTCTCTGCTGGTATTAGTGATAACATTTAAAACAAGACTTAAAACATTTAAAAATATAGAGGGGTGCAAGAAAGAATTCACCCACAGAGGAAAAAAAATAAGATGGACTCATTAAGTACATTTGTTGTTAATTAAAATAAATGGAATAGAATTTCCTTTCATCTTATGTAAAGCTAACTAAAACATGTTAAATAAGACTCAAAGAAGGTAAAATAGATTGGATGATTTCAAACTTTAAGACCTTAGCCTTTAATCAGGAAATTAATTATTCTGCTTAATTTGCACCGTATAGAACTACTCTGGTGTAAGCAATTAAAAATACTGTATTTTGCGGCACATAGGACATGCTCTAAATCTAGCATATGTTGGAAAAGTACACCATATATATCTATTAATATAACGCTGACAATTGTTTACTTGGTTGTGTGCGTTTTATGGCTGACCAAATGGCTGAACCTAGGGGTCTAAAAATTAGTTTATATGGGTAACTTGATTCGAGGATGAACATGAGATTAATGGCTCTGACATCCAAAGTCACTATGGGTCAAAATTGCTATTTCTGGCTAAATTTGAAGAAAAGAACATCTTTTCATGTGACACCGTATAAACTGGAAGCGCCATAATTGTAGGCATCTATGTATTGTATGTAAACATTTATTTATTTCTAAAAAAATATCAGTTGAGGTGCTGGTGGCCAAGTGGTTAACAGTATGGAAAATGGAATTGGCAAGCTGGGTTCAAAACCTGTCTAAGATAATCTGCATTCACTTCACACTAATGCCCTTGGGAAAGACAGGAATAGAAATAAATGGTGCAATTGACATTGACAAAAAATTCTCGATTAAAACAATTCTTATGCAGTAATTATGTAAATTAGTATTTTGAAAAAAGGTTTTTTTCCCAGAAAATTGAAAAAAATTCTAATAGAATTTCATTTTAGGTCTTATGTTTGTTTATGTTTATGTGAATATTTATAAAGGTAAAATAAAACTATTTTCTTGTTTGGAAGCAACAATTCTCATAGAATCAGCATTCCAAGACCAACTGAAAATTGTCAGCATCTTTTCAAAGCAATTGATACAAAGCATAGTGAACTTGTGTGATTGTATGCATTTTAGATATTCATAAAACCAGGCAAGCCTGAGTACTTCTGCCAGTTCATTCTAAAGTTACTTGGATTGTTAAACTAGGGCAATTTGTAGGATCCCAAGCTTGACTCCATTCCTGATCTTCACAATGTGGGATGTAGAGTATTTTGAGGGTTAGATGGGGGGGGGGCGTCTTATATGCCACAATATACAGTAATAACACTATGAGAATACAATATTTTACCACTGAATTAACCTGGGCTTTAAGTGAAAAATATTTTTGAAGTGTTTTGAAGATTAAAACGTTTGATTTATTTGAACAAAGTTTAAGAGAAATTATTTGAAGCAGGCAGTATTCCAAAGGGGGGAAAAAAGTAAAAAAAAGTAACAGAAATGGAAGTTTTTTAAAACTGAATTCACTGCATGGATCATAATTCCCTATGACTAACATAAGTTACAACACTTCTTGAAGATGCTATGCTAAACCAATAAATGCAGAAAGTCAGTTCAGCACTGTCATTCAGATGCCCACATTCAACTATGTTCATTCATGGGGGAGAGATCAAAGAGAGAAAAAAGGGGACAGTTCTCATGCAGTCTAAAGAACTTAGCTATTTTAATAAGTGAGAATATCTACATCATAGAAAAACTGTGTATGGTCTTATTCAAATACCAGGTGACATGAAGTGCTACAAGAACATACAAAGCAACCAGGGAAATAGAAACATTGGAGGATTATCATAAATCAACTGGCCCCTCTACCCCTTACACCAACAGTTGACTTTTGTCAGCATCGACAAAAAATTTAAATAAAGAAAAGAAAGAAAGAAAAGAAGCAGCAGGTAAAAAAACAAAAACAAAACACTTACTTGTAATTTGGCCAAAGGTATAATGTCACAATTCTGCGGCCGTTGCCAAACGGTCCGTTGACTGGTTGCATTGTAATAATAAAACCGTGAAGTGTTAGGATCAAATAACTCCCACCATTGGTTATCATCAGTTTTTTTACTGGAATAAGAAGAAAAAACAGAAATAAGTTTACAACAAAAAGAATTCATAGAAATTTTGTAAGCATTAAATATTTCTTACTTTATAAGAATTATGTTTTATGAATCGTTTGTGCTAGGATTAATAGTTTAGTTATTGTTCACTGTAAATGAATTTGTCAGCTTTCGTATTGTTGATTGATTGATTCGCAGCTTATTGTTTTTTACCGGCCCTTGGTCAACTTTTGTAAACATTAAAAATTTCTTACTTTTCCTATAATTATGTGGGTGGATCAATAAGCTTGTCACATACTTTTTGATTTTGATCTGAAATTTTCACTGTATAATGTTCGATCTATACCATTAATACTCACCACTGGATTAAGTGCATTGATTAGGAAGGAGATTATGTTGAAAAACAAATAATTGCTGCATAATATGTTTTTTTCATTGTCAGACTATGGACTTATTGATGTACCTCTGTAAAAAGAGTAGTTTTGAAAAACTGAAAGAATATAATAAACTATATTTCAGCAAAGGTGAATTAATTGACGCTTGTAAGGTGTTTTTTTAAATTTATTACTTTCTTCTTCTTGGCTTACACAGCTTGTTTATAAAAAAATGTTAAAAATCAAAATACCATCCATAAGTAAATTGCAGTAACATCAACCAAATTGCATTTAAAATTTTTAATTTACAAAAATCCCATATTTAACAGTAAATAGGACACACCTTTCACCACAAAATGACTAAAAAACAATGCCCTACATTCTATGTGTAAAGGTATGGTCTGTATGTTATCCAATATATAACTTCAACTCCCATAGAATAACAATTATTTTTCTGAATATTTACTGCTCAAATTGTGGTATATCTTATTTATCCAAGCATCTTATATACCACCAAATGTGATAATCCCTGACACTAATATTTCATAAAACAAGAAACAATTTTCATAGCTGCTCAGTGCTCACCCCCTTTTTTATTCTAATTAATGGGTATGACCCAAATAAAATAGCCATAAAAAAGAAGGTAACACAGAAAGAAATATTAATGATTATCAAAAATACATATCTGGAAAACAACATAACCAAACAAACATACACGCATATTCATACATACTCATCTAGCTGTATATGCACACTCATATAAATATGCATATTCAGATAAATGATGACACAGATATAATTTTATGGGTAGGTATGATAAAATGATTCTACATCTGTTTCTACAGAAGGGACAGAAAGAATGGTAAGTATAAAAAGGGGAGAAAAAGTCTGTCTTGTAGTCCTTGGAAAAGATTTCACTGCTGCCCTAAGCCCTTCTTCACAGATACAGCATCTGTACATTTTAATCCCCTATGAATAGATTTGGATATAACATCTGTTTCAGTCATTTTCACTTCAATCTTATTAATATAACTGGGCATGCAGGGAAGAAGTAAAAAGGATGCCTTTGAAACGGGACCCCCCACACTCATAACCTCACCATTGCATTTCTCTCTTTGAAGCTGCAATGGTGATTTACACAAGATGTGACTTGGCACTAACATGTGACAAATATAACAAGAGGCTAGTTAATGCCTTACTCTGTGCAGTACAACTGGATTAGAGCGATCCCTAAAAAGTAGTGTGGTCCCTCCTACAGAGCTAGTTGTCATCATTGATTCCTGTGGGCTCCCTGAAAACATCTGCGGTTTCAGTAACAGACTGATTTTTTATAGGGTAGCGTTGTCAGCCCCATGACCATCCCTTCTCCTTTGCTTGGACTTGGGATTGGGATTCCTGTTTGTTTTTTGTCAGAGTAACCTTCTCTTAGTTGAACTGCCTTTACATGGCTAACGTGCTCCACGTCCTGCAATTTACCCTGGTTGGATTCATACTTTTCCCAAGGGCATTAGTATCAAGTGAATGCCAGCAGTCCCAACCGGAACTAACACGGCTCACTGATTCTGTTTTCTGGGATGATAACCATTATGCCACTCTGCAACTCCACAGAGCTTGTATCTCAGACTCCAATGACTGTGGGTCCGAATTATTAAACACTAACAAGGTACAACCGGGATGTCAGCAATGTTGGATTATGAGATGCAAAAATAAAGCAATACTACTAGCTGTTGGAGTGACCGCACTTCTTTTTAGGGACTGCACTACTTAACTTGTACCTTAACTTGTAACAAATTAAATAGTATTTAATAAAATGAGTTTTAATTCAAAACTTTCAAGTAGCTATACTTGTTGCTTTTGTAGTATATCTAATGTATAATCTATAGTATGCTATTTAAAGCATAGTTACATTCTCCCATTATTGATATAGATGAACTTGCAAGTTTAGTTCAGACTATGAGTAGACATGACAATTATCGGTGCATATTTGTAAGATTCACAACATCTAAGTAGCATAAAAAATTGATTATTTAAACATGGAGAAGTTAGTTTCATATGAACATTGGTTCTTCCACGGTTTCTAATTGGCAGGTTTAGTTTCATCAAAGTGTTACAATATAAAATTTAAACAGATCCTCTACGTGACTACTGTATTTGCTGCTATAAAGACAGACATTTAATTTATTTAAGAAAATATGACTAGGGATCCGTCTACCGATGCTCAATATGGAGAGTTATGGGGCTTCAATGAGTTGCAGTGAATGGTAGTCCTCCAAATACTCATGTAAACCATTTGTCTTATAGTCCGGCATATATGGTATATTAACTTTGTTAGACTATTTATAAAATTTACAAGTAGAACTACTTAATAACAGTAATTTTATATTCAAAGAATGGCGAGAACTTTAATAAATATCAAGTTTTTGTGTTGAATGGGCATCTATAAGTCTAGTACTGTCAATCTGTTGAAAAGTTCTTGTAAAATAGTGATAGCTGTTTAGAGGCATTACAATCAAAGACATGAATGTGTATTTATAGCATGTCTTTCAGTAAATGGAACATTTGTGGTGAATAGTTTCATTCTCTTGCAATAAATCACAACCAGATATGTAGCCAGCAAGAGATTTATTGGTAAGGAAAGTCAAGAGTCCTGTTAGAAGTGCATGTTTGAAATGAAGAGCTTTATCGGCAGACTAAGAAATAAAATAGGAGTTAAGGCATTAACTGTCAGGTAAATTTCCTTTCAGAAAAGAGAACAGCTAGAATTCTCAGAGTTTTAAGATATATCTAGAAATGATACTAAAAGACAAATACTGGTCGTAAAAACCTTAAAAAATTAGTGCCATAGTATGCATTTGGCAATAAAAGATGCTTAAAAAGGTTAAGGATAGTATGTTCCTTTTCATCATTTTAATTACATAGTCATCTAAAAGGAACATTTGTACATAATCACACCAAAGCTAACAGTTACTAGCAGATTTCTTTTATTGGCTGAATTTTAATGGATCTTGAGAAACAATGGGTTTTTTTTTTTAATGAATTTTTCATAGACATTAAATTTTAATGGAGTTTTTATACAAACACTGGAACATTTTTTTGAGGATTTTATTAATGTTTTCTCTATGTTGCCAGAATGTGAAGCTATCCTTCTGTCCATTCCTTGGGTGGTATGAGGATTAAGGAACCCAATTCATATACATGACAGTTTGTGTGCATCTGGAATTTCTAAAACTCAGGAAGGCAGGATTTGGTTGAATCCAGGAATAAAGGAAAGAAATCATAGCATGATACCCATTTACCAAGGCTAACATATAAGTTAGAAACACAGAGTTTGAAAGAAAAGAAAATAGAGAACTTTTGATGCAAATGCCAAGTTTTCATTAAAGAAAACAAGCTTGAGTAAACTAATTTACATGAGATTTTTTTAATACTTCCTTTTTAAAGAAAAAGAAAACAATAGGTTAAGTGATGGAGCATTTTCCTTCAGGGTTTTTCACGAAAAAAAGCATTTTTTTCCAAAATTCAAAAAAATGTTTTAGAAGGTGTCTAGTGAAGTACTCATGCGCATTTGCAAGGTTCCAGGTCAAAAGGTGTGTCTGGTAGAACTGACAGAAGTTTACAAGAGTAAAAAAAAGAAATTTCAAAATGGAAAAGAAAAAATGTTTTTAGAAAGTATCTAGTGGAGTACGCATGTGCATTTGCAAGGCTTTAGGCCAAATGGTGAGTCCACAAGAAAACAACCAAATGAAAATGGAAGTATACCTCGCCACTTGGCTGGTTGGTCGTTCAGGTCGGTGATCGTAGCTACCATGATTCAATAAAAAAGCGACTCTTTCCCTAAATGGTTCTGTTTTGCAAAGTCTAATAAATATGACAAATAGTGTGTTTAAATAGGTTTAAAAGGGAACAGTAGATAATCTTTAAAGACTTCTACTTATCATGACAAAAAACAATAAATAAAAACAAAAGAGAAGTGCAGTGATAAGATTGAGAAGTTGGATAATATTTGTAAAAGACTAAGTCTATTCCTAATAGGTAAAATGATAGATAGCCATTTCCCATATACTCTAGGTTAATTATAGGAAAACCAAGATCTGATGTTGGTAACCGTGGCAATCAGTTGAGATCATTTCTTCTGTTTCATAAGGATCAATAATAATTATCAACTGCTCATATTGTTCTAAGTTGATTGGCTTCTTCAGGCATTTGCAGTTAAAGGTGTACAGCACTTGCTGGGTAGATAGCATGTTTCCTTCCAGTTAAAGGTGTACCGCACTTGCTGGGTAGATAGCATGTTTCCTTCCAGTTAAAGGTGTACAGCACTTGCTGGGTAGATAGCATGTTTCCTTCCAGTTAAAGGTGTACAGCACTTGCTGGGTAGATAGCAGGTTTCATTCCAGTTAAAGGTGTACAGCACTTGCTGGGTAGATAGCATGTTTCCTTCCAAACCTTCCAAACCTCTTACCTATGTCATTCAGTCTTCGAGGCTCTTGAAATAAATCTTGGCTGTTATCATATCCCCAGTAATTTTGTGATGACAGAAACTGCTGAACATTACACTGACAAGGCATCAGATAGCATAACTGAGAAATTCTACTACTGGGATGAATCAATGGGAAGAGTAGGACATTTATATTGGAAGTAGAGTTAAAGCCCAAGCTAAACCAATAAAAAACACAGATAATATCAAATAAAGTAATAGGAAGATAAACTATGACAGGGAGTGGTAGATATTGTGTAACATACACTAGATATCATAAAGAAAATGACAATAGCAAGAATAACGAAGTAGGAATTGAAGTAAAAGTGACAGGAAGTTAGCCAAATTTATATATCTCAAGCATTGGACTTAACAAATGAAAAAATATTATTTTTTATGGTTCAGAATAAATTTCCTCTCCTTTAAATAGGAATCTTGCAACTAAACTAACATAAAGAATGAAAATTTGAACCCCTGATGTAAAAAATCTACCAATTATCTATACTCAAACAAACACAAATACTGGATAGGTTGGAGATAAAAAAGACCTACTCTCAGTGTTTAGTTTGGTAACAAGATAATATGAGTCTCTACAACAAAGCAAATTATAATAGTATTATTGTTGCTAACCGTAACTAGTTAATTACAATGTGGTAAAAAGATTTTTTTTAAATGAGATAAACAAATTATTTGAATTTCAGAGCACAAAAAAGCCAGTACGTTAGAGGACATAATCCTCATCAGCAAGAAAAAAAACTAACTGCAGTGCACATATTGAGAACCCAGTAAACAGAGGCGTACACAATGATTTTTTATTGAAGGGGTGCAGGCCTCGAATTTGCTGACAAATTTTGAATTGGACATCAAGAAAAGGTGAAGAAATTGGACATGGCCTA
>VCCN01006703.1:5085148-5096144 GCA_006491835.1 Architeuthis dux | reverse complement strand
CACACAAATTGAGACCAACTGTGTGTGTCTGTGAGTGGCCATCATTGCAAAAACAAACATTCTTAAACCAAAAATTAACAAATATGACTCTGAAGACTGGCTTACAATAAAAACATAGGCTATTTACTTCCATTTTATTTTTTAAAAATAAATCTATTGGGTAAATTGAAAAATACTATTTGACCCCTGGCAATCAGAGGGGTCATACAAAGACCCTATTATTCTTGCTGTATATGTGTGTACACACACAAGTTGAAAAGCATGCTGAGTAATAATCCTTCCAGTTTAACTTTTTGTATGATGTGCTTAGGAAAAGAATCCTAGAAAGGAATGAATAAAAAAGTCTGAAGAGGAAGAGTTCTTAAGTTTAATGATTGTAGCTGACAGATAATATGGATCCTCAGGAAATTTGTTCAAGCAAGTAGTTGACTCACTTGAAACATACACAACAGGTAATTCATATATATACACACATACACATTCCTTTTTTGTTGGGCTAATTTTTCACTTTCTACAGTACTTGTGATCATTATCAAAAGAATTTGAAGGGAAGCAGTAAAAAAAGTAGCTCCAATCTTCAGGATCAAAGAAACCGTTTAGGAGATTTAATCTTTTCCTTCAAAGTGTACCAGAACTTTTCAGATTGCAAAGAGAGTTTGAAATAAAAGTTTGAGAAACTATACATTGTCTGGATAGTTGTTGTCTTGGACATGGATTTGTACAGATCCTCTACATATTTACTACAAAGGTGCAACTTACAAGTATTGAAGATCATCTTTTTGTGAGTTTTAAGATGTGTTGGGGGTGATTAATGAATAAGTTACTTCTCTCATCTTTTGTAGGGCAGTGATCACTAAAAAAGTGAATTTTCAAAAAACAAGCATGAATGCTGCAGGACACAAACTAAGGGACCAATTTAGCATAAACACACATTGCAAATTGAACCCCCATCAAAAACCCATTATGGGTAAGAATTTTTTAAAAAAGAAGTTTTTTCTAGACATAATAACGAGTAAAAGTTGAAATTTTCAGCCCTCTAGCACCATAGCCAGCTAGCCAGACCAACTTGAAAACTGAAGAAACCTATGTTGACAGTTTTGGTTGACGGTTTCTAACATGTGTGTCTTTTTATTGTTTCTTATGAACTCGTCACATGTTGATGTTTTCAGTTGTACAAGATGGTACGTAAATAATTTTGTGGGTACTAAAAGTACTCAAAACAGACCCAAATCACCTGGTTCTAAAAGCACATGTAACATGGTAGGGTCATACTGAGCCACGAGCCTCCACCCCATAAGAATTTGTGTTCTGAAAAATTGCAACAGGTGCTGTTCACTTCTTGCTTAGGTCACCATGTTCATTGATTTGACTTTTCATTAGAGCTGAAAAGAAGGGGCCTCCAAAGGGGGATGCCCAAAAAAGAAGTGACAGCATAGCTGGGGGCAAAAAGATATTTTTCTTATGTTCAAAGCATTGTCTGACTCAGTATCAGAATGGTATTTGTGTGCGGAGGAAAACAAATAAAATAAAAAGATATATTTCATTAGAAACCTTGCATAATTATTCAAATGCCTGTTAAGCAGCAAAAGACCTTTTATCCCTATTACCTTCCACCTAAAAAAAGAGAGGAAAAAGTGCTGACTGTGCAAAAGAAATTCTCAACAGTTCATCAGCGAAAGGTAAACAATACGACTGCTGTGAGCTGAACGTAAAAGACAGGTGGAAGTGAAGTTAGGGAGCTCTTTTTTGTTTTTTTACTCTCTCTACTTCATTAAGGCAGAGGATCTATTTTCTTACTTTTCTTTGATTTTTCAAAGAGAGTGTAATGAAATTAGCAGAAAGCATTGGAAGATCTCTGTTGAGTATCACAGATTTTACAAGTTCAAAACTGACTAAAAAAGAGTTGAGTTTTTTGTTTTTGTTTTGCAATGTATTTTCTTAGCCAAATTAATAACCTGCATCTACCTGGTACTGAAAATTGAACTGAAATCTTAAACTGCCAATTTTACTCATTTAGGCACATTTTGCCAACAAAGCTTTTCTTCTTCCAAGAGAGTAATTTTGAGAAAGATTCATGAACCTTTTTGATTATGACTTTAAATTTATAATATAGTCCACTGATGTTACTTAAGTTTCATGCTTTCTCTGATATTATGTAGATTTGTGGTAGGAAGAGATATTTTGTTTTGACTCTGGTTTGAAGACAATGGTTTTCTTCTCAGAGTTTCATTAGAATTAATAAATCCTATAGCTGACTTAATAGTTATGTTTGTATATTATGTACATATGTACATCATTGCAATGATTGCACTCAAGCAAAATAAACTTCCATTCAACTCCATTTGTTTATGAAAATAAAATAACTACCATCAACCCAATAATAACAATACAACAGACAAAAAAGAAAATTCATTTAAAGAAAAAATACATCCTAATTAAAAACTAGCATTCCAAGGGAAATTATGAATCACCACCACCCATATATGCTGTGTTGGAAAAAAGGGTGATCATTGTATAAGTTACTTCTCTCATCTTTTGTTGGGCTGTGATCACTAAAAAAGGTCAGAATTTTCGGGGTCAAAATAATTTAGCATAAACTTACATTGCACATTGAACCCCCCTTTAAAGACCTATTCAGGTGGGGATTTAAAAAATTAAAAAATAGTTTCCCTACTCATTGAGGGGATTATGTGTGCAAAATTTCAAGTTTCTACTATGAACGGTTAAGGCTGGCAAAGTCCGGATACAGAGATATTCATTAGAACACATGAATAACCTAAACCCAGCAATAAACCAGTGTTGTAGGTAGTGGTGATTAACAAGGTGGATTCAAATATCATTTTTGGCCCCCTCTCACATGCTGATTATCATCTTTATCTCCAATGTTACTAACAAGGCAGATGGATGGCTTGATAATTAAAACAGCTGGCCCCTAGAAGTTGAGCAATCAAATGCATGCTACCATCCTACCAATTTCTACCTTTAAGAACTTCAACCACTCAGCACCCAGAGATGGCAAAGTTATTTCCTAGCTTTCTAATGAGCTTTGCACACAGTAGAAGAAACAATATCATATGTAGAAAAGGAAGACAACTTCTAACTGCTTATTTCCCTATCTCCCAATACCACCCTCTTGGCTGGGTAAGAAGCACTCTCTGAGCTTTGTTCTTCATAAGTTATAAGAATGAAATGAAAATACCAACTGAAAACTCTCATCTGTCTTCTGTTGGAGTTTGTAGCCTTAGAATTGAAAAATAACATAAATCAGGACGATTTGCAGCCTACAAGTGTTGATTATATCAAATTATAGTTTCCAGATTGTCATGCAGCAAAATCACTGGTCAACTTTCTTGGCTAAAAAAGATCTTTTCTCTACCAAAAGAGCCAATAGCTCAATAGTTTTTCCAGGATCCAGCAATTCGTAATAAAGAATTCTGTTTGAATCCTAAATACACATTCAGTTTAGGTTGAGATGTCGAAGACTATCCTGGATTTAGCCAAGATTTTCTTCATTTTGGATTCGTGTGCATTCCCAAACTTTTTGAATCACAATCCCCTTTTTTTAAAAGAAATTTTTTGTGATACCTTTAGCGAGAAGGATGTCCTTGTTTATTTTTGCACAACAAATCAAATCTTGGTTTAATATTTGTTAATGCTGGGCTCAAGGCAACTTCAATGTTCTTAATACTGGAGCGATCTTTAATAACCAGCAAATAATGATCCTAAAGCTAGAATATACAATGTTAAAAATGTTCTACATTGCACTCGCGACCCCCCCCCCCTCCTTTGGGAAGGCCTGCTTTAGAGAACTCAAAGGAACATGGCTATTTCAGTTATTCACCATCAGTGAATGCAATACCCAATTTCTGACTTTGCTGATTCATGACTCATGATGGTAGGTGTTACTTGGCTGAACTGGCTTCCACAAACTGGTACAATTCATCCTGATATTAGCTCTAATGCTCAACAACCTTGAAGCTTGTCCAATGTCTCAAATTTGCCATGCTGGAACTTGGTGAACCACTCATAAGCTGTTGTACAGCAAGCAGTTCCTTCTTTGAATGCCTGATTGAGTCAACTAAACTGAGAGTACTTTGAAATCATACAACAGCCACATACTTAAATGTGCAGAAGAAATCTTTTTGACATGGTAAATGTTTTGATGTGAGTGAAACTGATGACTGCGAAAGTCAGGAGCTACTCTATATATGAATGAATGAATGGCTTGGCTTTGCAAACAAAGATTGTTGTGAAGGGTATTCCACAGCAGTAGGACCATAGATAGTGGGGCCTGTGTGCAGAATAACCCCCAGGCTGAGCAGTTAAGTTTTAAGGTGAAGTGCGACTTGCCCAGGGCCGACCACACCCTTTAAACAAAGGGTAAGCATCCTATGGACCACCGGAGTTGCGAGAATAGAAGCAGAACCCATACTCTCTATATATTCCATGAATTGAAAAGGTCCATAAACATTTTACACCTGTAACTTTGGCAACTTTCTTACCAACTTAATAAATAAAGAAAGATAACCTTTAAATTTTACAGAACTTACAAGTATGTTTGTTTACAATTATAATAAACAAGACGATGGATAACTTCCTTGCTTTTTACTATAATTGTTACCAATTGAGCTGAGACAGATGGTATTTAATTGGATACATGACTGTTGAAGATCATTTAAACCTTCAATAGCGAATGGAACAAATGACAGTTGTCAACATCACACTTTGTTGATCAAGCAACTTTTGCTTTTTATCGCAACTCTCAGCTCACCATTCCACAATTGTTAGTTAGCAAAATATCATAATTATAAAGACATTTATTATTTGAGAACCTATATTTGCCCGGCACCGGTGTGAACGACTAACGACTACTAAACTAGTGGCCTAAATCGTGTAAGTAAATAAAGAAACGAGGGCTGTGCAGGGATTGAACCTGTTTCCACCTTGGAAGCAACCTTATATGCAGGTTCTGCTCTACCACTGAGCTAATGTAACTCTCATGGCAGGCAGGAGTTTTTATTTGTACACTTTGCTGGTCTCTCTACTCTCACGTTCGTATTTAGACACAAATATAATGTGGTTCTCTATGCCGAAAATATGAAATCAAATGATGGATAATTTTTATATCTGACAGAATATGATAATTATAAAGAGTTAGCTAAATGCAACTGAAATTAAGATGAAGGCAATACTAGTCAAAAATTAATAATAATTGACAATGTTCCATCTCAAATTTGAAGAATATTACAACTAATACTATTAGTCTATACAAACAATGAAAATGGTAGCATATCAGGCATTCAGGGGGAAATAAGGAATAGAGACTACATGACTAGATTTGAGTGACTGTAACCAGTTGACCTTTGTAGCCTAATCAGTAAGACAGCTATCCCAGTAAGCCGAAATGGTGTAAAACAAAGAAGCAATTACTATTAATTTATATGGGAAAATTTTTTAAGCATTCCCAGACCAAAAAATCCTGATGGCAGGTTAGGGTGAGTTGTCGGAGCTTGGGGTGGTGAAACATATAGTAAGAGGGTGCAGGCTGACTATATATTTTTGTTTTTCGCCCTCTTTGTTAAAGTGAAAAAGTGGTGTAAAATGAACTTTCGAAAAGTGGGAGATACCTGTATTCATTGTTGTAAGTTTCCACAGTACTTTTAGCTATTCAAGTATTTTTGAAAATCGTCAATAAAATGGACTTCTTATGAAATAATTTTGTATATATCATTTTTATGTTAGTATCCTCTGATAATTTAAGTATTACTTTTAGTTTTTTCCTAATGTACTTGGAAACTGATATTACTTTTCATAGCCCATCGCAATTTGTTTGTTTCAAAAACAGAACCTTTTCATTATGTTCCAGTAGTGAATCGGAAATACGGTCTAGTAGGGGTTTTTTTTTATTTGCTTAACTTATGTGGAAGCCACGCATCAAAGTGATCAACACAACCAAGCTGATGAAAATGATTTTCAACACTTGATTTGGATATTTTCAGTATTTTGGCTATCTCCTGCATCTTATAACTTTGATTATTCTCAAGTAATGTCTTGATCTCATTAACTATCAACCTCAACTAGGCTACCTGATTGTGGAGCATCATTTAGTGGAAAATCTCCAGTATAAAACTTTTCAAACCACCAGACATGTTCGATCATTAAGAGTACCCTTTTGGTTTTTTTAGGTTTGAGTTGCATTTTTACCTTTCTTAAAATAAAAAAGCATAATAAGCTGAAAACGTTACATATTTTCTTCCATCAACAATATTAGAATCAAGAAACAAAAATACACCATGATATGATAGCTGTCACAGTACAATCAAAAGCAATGGTTTTGAATGAAGTTAGTTAAAACTAAATGCTCCAAATGCCATCTAACAACATAGAACAAACCTTTTCAGTTAGCCTATACATACTGTGGTGAAATCACCACTCTTTCTAGGAGTAAAAAGTAGAACTTGGCTGATGGCCCCACTGGAAAAACTGCTTGAGGATTAGGGAGGTGTGCCATGCTCAAATTGGTCAAATGGGGGTGCTGAATCACCAAAACGTTTGGCGTCACCGCCCACTTTCACATGGAAAATATTTCCACCGCCCACCTGTATAATAAATATTCAAAGCTAGTGCAGACACATCGGGGTTAAAATTAGTCATCTTTAACTACGTAGCTACCTACAGAGAGTGTAGTACAGACGTATGCACACCTACACAAACATTTACACATTTCTCTATGTCCCTACATAATGTATGATATCACAGTGCTGCTTGGTAAATTAATAATAGAAAATGTTGCTGTTGACTCATTTTTTATTCTCAGTTACAGACTTTAATACTCAAAATCCTATACCACCCACCAAATTTCAAAACGTTCACGATGTTCTGCACAGTTGCTCACCATCCACCCAAGAGTTGAAATCACCCACGGTGGGCGATATCGTCCAGGTTGAGAAACCCTGATGTAGACCAATCAAGGATCGGCATTACAGGAATCAGTAGTCAGAGCCTGGTCAGTGGCAACAAAAAGTCTGCAGTTGAAGAGTAGCAGTTTTAGATGCAAGATGAAAGGATGTAGTTCTCTCTCCCCCACCAGAAGATATGTAGGGACTCTTTTGTTCAAAGAATTTTAAAATGGACTTTTTTTCCCTTTCTTGAGTGATGCTACAATGGTTCTGTATATAAATGAATATAAGGTCCTATTCATAGAAATATATCTTTGTTCCATTGTTTTTTCTTTGGTCCACACAGACGTGCAAATATAGCTTTGATCACATTGGATACAAATAAATATGTCTGGATAGTGTAAGCAGGGTGACTCCATAACACCCACACACTAATATAGGGAAATTTAACATTTATTTTTTTAGATACAAAATATATAATATAGATTTTTCATCATATGTGTTATCTAGTCCATGAAAAAAGTGAAATCCTTGAATGTACACTAACAGTGGATTTATTTATTTGTTCTTAACATTTTATCTTATCGTTTCAGTTTTTCTCTGCCAGTCACCTCCAGTCAGCTTTTTACAAAATGCTTTCCATTAACTGAAAATCAGATTCTAAATCCAACCAGACTTTTAGAGAGAAAAAAAGAAATCTTTTTTCCCTTTTTGCATTTCTTACAAGTGAAAATGTTTTGATAAGATGATCCATTCTGAGGTCACCCAGTCCTCCATGTGACTCATTATATAACATAAGCCACAACTAGGATGCTACCTTTTACTTTGTTCTACTGATATAATAAACATTACAGCAATTGCATAAGTGGCCAGCATAAGAGTGGCAGCAAAGAACCTTTTACAAAGAATATACTAAAAACTAAATGGCCAGCTCAAATGACAGTTACTCAAGTTCATTATTTCTAACATTCAAATTCATAAGAATTTAAGATTGAACAATATGTTGGCTTCTCTCCAACAAAAATCTCTTTCTGTAAAATATAAATAAAATAACAGACTTAAGATTTGCAAAATGGATATGTTTATATATTATAGGATACAAAATCAACCCTATTCATGTATAATATCATGAAACCTCTAAAGCTTTTAAATATTACACTCAGTACTAAATTTTCTGAATACTTGAAAATATCCTGAGGTTTGTTCATAGTGTTGGTATATAAATTGCTGTTTTATTACTCAAGTTACATAACAGTATACCTTGGCTGAATGAATGTGAATTGTCATTTTAGAATAATATCCACCAGTGTTCTTAAGAACCTGTTCCATTCGTGTTCATTTCTTGTCATGATCCAGCTTTTCATCATCATCAGCCTTTAGCGTCCATCATTCGACATAGACCTTCCCCAAGATTCTCCAGACCTCTCTATCATGGGCGTTGCAGTGTCAATACTTTCTGAACTTGTCTAATTCATCATGCCATCTTATTTTTTGATCGCCACAGTTTCATATATGATGATCTCTGGGGATCCATGTTGTGAGTTGTGATGTCCAGCTGTTGTCTGATATTCTTGCAACATGACCAGCCCATTGCCATTTGAGTTTTCTAATGGATTCTATAATATTTGTGACTCTTGTTTTTACTCTAATATACTGTGATGTCTTGTGATCTCCCTATGTGATATTGAGCATGATTTCTCCTGTGCACGTTGCATGGTTCTCAGTTTGAGGGTCAATTTTATAGTTAGGTTCTATATTTCAGCTCCATAGGTGGCTATTGGGAGGATGCATTGGTTGTATACCCTTCTTTTTAGGACTAATGGGATTTTCTTGTTTTTACCAGTGATAAATGCAGTTTAACTAGAGTTTTCAGAAAGTCCCTTGAAAACCTATTCTTTTTACTTATGAATAAGTCAGTGGCACAAGAGTGCAAGTTAATTTTGTGTCAGTCGTTTGCGTCATAAACTGAAATAGACATAACAATATTGAATGCATTTCCCAGGCAAGACGGGTCAAAGGTCACCCATTGTTGTCTACCACCTCGATTCGAATGCAGCGTCCGTGAAGTTTACACGTTGAGACAGACGGTGAGAGCCAGAAGAAGAAACAGACTGCCGAAAAACACGGTTTCAAATGTTACGTGATCTCCATCTGTTGATTCAACCCTGGAAGTAGGTTCATTTGTAAGTAGACTACAAAACACCTTTTTGATCAGAAAATATATTTCTACAAAAAGACATTTGACACACTTTACATACTTCACACACACACGTTAAACCACTGCACTTTAAAAAGAAATAAGAACTCTCTATGCTCTATTTTTGAACTCTTAAATATTTGAAATCTTGTAACATTTACTCGCTGTATTTCATAATATTTACTTGCATTATTTTCTGTTCGTTATTTTCAGTTCACACAATTAAGACTACAGTTATGATCGATTGTGATTATGACAACAATGACTAACAAAGTATTGTAGGTGACGGAAATAAAAACACAAATTTGAGGATTTATTTTATGGTTCTTCATCATTTCACTTCAGTCAAATCAAGTGTTTAGCTGTCTGATGACGAACAATCCAAGCTATTGTGTTTGGATGTCAGAACAGTCTATCATATTATACCTGTAAACAGTGCAGAAATAAAACGAAGCAAATTGTATTACTTCTGGTTGCTCATGAGAGATTTTCTTTCTTAGTTTCTAGCCAAATGTCTTCTCTATCCTAAATGTGTTATTAGACAAAATCTTGCTTTCTTCAAAGAGGGTTATCAGTTAAAGTATCTTGAAACATTGTGATCTGTAATGCTCTGACTACACATAACGTGCAGCAATTTCAGTGTTGTGTATGCACTCTAAGCCACAAATATTCTTTTCCTTAGTTGAACTTCTATACCTAGAAATATAGTCACATGATCACTAGCTTTATGCCTAAACCAGTGGTTCCCAACCTTTTTGAGTCATTCCCCTCTTTTGTCAATAAGATTACTAGTATTCCTACCTTTCATTTATTAAGTTGCAACAAAGAATAATTTCAAATAACTTTATTCTACGTATAATTAGTTTGATTTTATAATTGTGCGAAAAAAATTAGAACCCATCATTTGAAATTCCAATTTATTAAAAAAAAAAAGAAGAATTTGGCTATTGTTAACTGATATACACATCAATGTGATCTCTGTAATAGTTTTTTTGCTACTAGTTCTTCGATTTGTGGGTCTATTAGTGAGAGAGCACATCTTACATCATTCTTAACTTGGAGCTTATTTCAAGCCTTCGACTTGATCGATAGAAGTACAGAAAACCATTCAATGGACTTATTTTTACCTAATATCCTTATCCCCCCTTGCTCTACCTAAATCCCTCCCTAGGTTGGGAACCACTGGCCTAAACCATAAAACTATCCTTAATGCTCTAATGCTAAAGTTGCCATTCTTCATACTGGAATCCTCAAAGGCCCATAGGCTGGTCTAACAAACAATGACCAATCATCTACATGTATAACAAGAAAGGCAGAACTTTTCTTTTTTAAATTCACACATGAAAAAATACAATGGAGAATTTTGTTAATAAAAACTTTAACAAGTATAAAGGTGTTGAACCCAATATCAATAGGTGTTTCCGATATGAGGAAGCAATGGAAGCAAATACAAAGTTTCACTAGCTAATTAAGCAGAACGTGGTTGGTGTTTGTAAAGATGAATCACCCAATACATATGCACTAGAGTGGATCAAGGAATGCATAGGAAATAATCCTGACTCATGTATAATTGTTTTTAAAAGACATTAAAAAAAAAAAAACTCTTAAAAAACTCTTTCTGGGTGGAGGTAAGATTGATAGACTGGTAAGTTTGGAAAGACTGTTATAAACATAAAGTGAATAACTTTTTTCTCCTGAGAGAACAGCTGTTTTTCCCAGGAACTTTTAAGCATCCCATTTAACAGGTAAGTCAATACCTTGAGTGTTTTTCTTATTTAAAAGATATGATCATTTATTTGCAAAATAGTTCTTTTTAAATCCCCTTGATAAAAAGCAAAGGTGGTGGCTGGCAGTGGTGCAATAATAATAATAATAATAATAATAATAATAATAAAAACAA
>VCCN01006703.1:5058204-5082303 GCA_006491835.1 Architeuthis dux | reverse complement strand
ACTTTGTATGAGCCCATGTTTTGTCATAGATTTATATTTCTGTTCTACTTTTTGTGTATTGAGCAATTTTATAAACAATATATATAACTCTGTATATTTATTAACCATATTTATATATATATAATATTTTCAACAACATATATCGGATTTCTTATACATAATTTATATAATACAACTACGTCTGTTCAGAAAGTATTCAGCCATTTGATATTAAGGAAAAAATAGCCTACTTAGCGATGGCACCTTAGTCCCTTTCAAAATACTCCACTTGGGACCTAACACACTTATCCCTTTCACCTTTCAAAGCAGTCTGCCTTGTCACATTCTCCTTAATCTCGTCCACAGTTTAAAATCTCTTTTGGAAAAGCCATAAGTCGCAGGCAGCTAAATCTGGACTGTAGGGAGGCTGACAGACCTGGGTGATGCAATGTTTTGCTAAAAAACCTTGCACGAGACGTGAAGAATGGGCAGGCTTGGTCATTGTGAATGCGACGGTCACACAGTACACAAGCTCACTTAATGGCGTCTCACTGCCAATTGAGTAACCTCACAGGAGAGTGTTCATGCATAAAGATCCCCTCTGATTGGTTGCCATCAAGTCTGCATGATCGGTTCTTGAGATATTCATAATAGCTGAATACTTTCCGGACAGACCTCCTATTTCTTACAAAGATGTGCAAAAGTAGTAAAAATGTCAATATAAAGACTTTCTCTTGAGTTGGGGAAAGAGTTTAAATTTGGTTTTAATCTTACTTTTGTCATAAATTTCATAAGCAGAATGATGACAACAAGTCACTTAACTATGTGTTAAGATTAAAAATGCATAGATATTTTCATTCAGAGTAAATAAAAATGATTTTCCTTTGATCGAAAAAGAAATTTTACTTTCATCTCAGTTAACAGATTTATAAAAGATAAATTGTCAAGGCTGTCAGTACATTTACTTCAAAACAAGAGGACCCCCGACTCTTAATTGCTGTTTGTGTCAAATAACTTTTTAAAAGAAATATGAACTTATGTTATTCTGCATTAATCATCATGAGTTAACAAGAAGCAAATTCATTTGAGATAATAAAGAGCAAGTTGACAAGGAACAGTGAGACAAGAGGTGATTTCAGAGCAACTCAGAAAAGATTTGAGTGATATAATATCTCAGGTGTTCTAGCAAAAAAGCCTGCAGTAATTGGCAGACTAACCATAGTAAAGGTTATAACATGGTATTTCTACATTTGAATGCACCATACAAACTTCACAGACTTTCTTTGATTATTCATTAAAATCAATACTGACTATATAAGTTGTTATCATACTACTTAGTTGTAGCTTTGGAAAAGCGTCTTGCCACTGATGTGTCCTGATTCTTTTAAGACTAGTTTTCTTTAACAGCTTTTTCTGCTAACATATTGAATCAAACTCACTTTTAAGTTGATAAAATGTGCAGTATATGAAATAAAAAAGAAGCTTTCTAGTGTAACAGACTACAAACTTCTACAGTGATTTGTTAGTGAAAATTTCTGATCAAAACTAAAAAGAGTTAGAGTTTTTATTTTGCACCCTCTTCTTCCTATTGCTTGGTGGTTAGAAAAAAAATCTAAAACCTTAAAAAATGCTTTGTAGTGATTTCTCATTGTTATTCCTGAGTATCAAAGTTTTTTTAAATTTACTCTGAACAAACCCAGAGACAACTAAAACTAAAATTATTTATTTAAATGGAAATGTATGGTTTTCTTCAACATATTCTGTTTATATAGACAATGGAGATTAAAGAATTCCTGATAATACAGCTGAGGATTAAAACTTTTGGATTAGAGTTCAAATCTTTTATAAGTTTCAGTAATCTACATCTATTATGTCATGCCAAATTTGGTGGATACTGCATTGCTATTTTGTCATGAAAGTCAACATGAAACCACATGAACATTTTTGCAAGTAAAAATTGTAATGACGCAATAATGGCCATTTGCAATCATAATTGGACAGATTGTGCTTATGACTTACGTACAATGTTGTTACAAAAATGATGCACATATTTGTGCTTCTATCTTGCCTCTGTCTAAGTTATTTACTTCAAAGGTTTATTGGGTTTTTTATGCGTCGTGTAATTGTCATATTTATTCTTGTTTACTGTTTTACAATATAGAAAGATTAGTTTTCATCTTGTCTGAATTTTGTTTGACGGGCTGTTTTAATCATTGTATACAGTTTGTTTGAAGTAATTTCCTCATCTTTGTTTTTTTCACAGTGTTTTGGTTGTATACCCTCCGGCCTTCCTTGGGTGTCTGTTGTGTTCTCAATTGTGTGTCAAAACCAGACGTGTATGAGAGGGGATGTGCATGCTCCCCAGAAACAGATTTGATACACATTATAGAACACCACAGACACCCAAGGAAGGCCTGAGGGTACACGGCTGAAACATTGTGAAAAACAAACAACAAAGACAATGAAACTAGTCTAAAGAAACCACATACAATGAGTTCTTCCGTTTAGTAGATTCAAACGATTATAATTTAGCAAGCATAAAAAATATTCATAAGGAAATCTTTTTGTGAGATGAATTGGTCTAAAGATTGTTCTAGACATTTCAAAGAATAATTTGCACACACACACAAAAAATTTTGCTTAGGGAGATCAAATATTTAGGAACATATTTATCATTTGATTAAAAGATTTAGTTAAAACTCACCAAAACATGCGAACAATACACAGTGAAATAAGATGTTAAATGATAATTAACTTTACATCAAAATGTATAAGACAGTACTGAGAAATTTTATAAATTAAAATTTTTATATTATCCTTGATATGCATATATAAGGAAAGAGGTATTTTTTGGTTACTTGCAAGAAAGATATAATCAGAAAACATGTGGAAGAATGGATGAAAGTAGGGTAATAGTTGATTGCTTAATGCAGGCCACAAATAATGCACAGTCTTCCTACCTATGGTGGCATTGGTTCATGATGTAGAGCTGCTTGTGCCTTTCACACAGACGGGCACATACAGCAGTAATAGAACAGGTTATGGCAGACAAGGTCAGCTTGATAGATGTTAATTAATCAATGCAGAAAGCTTGGAACCTGGTAGTGAGTCAATTCTGAACAGAAGACATGATGCTAATCAAGGTAATAGAGTCCAGTCACCAAATCTTTCTTAAGGTCCCAAATGGTTATGTTACCTCCCAAGTGCTTTTGTTCTAATATTACCTCAGCTGTTAGGAGCTGCAAAAGCACATACTTACCCACCCATTGAATCAGCCCCATTCTGCAACAGTAGAGGTAACACCAACCAACCAGTCTTGTTTCCTAAGTGCAAGAAAGATGATGGAGAGGATTGCTACATCGATGACATACCTGATGGTACAAGTCAACCGTTACAAAATATTCTCCTACAGCTTACCCAAATATGAGGAGCCTTAAGATAAAAGGGTAACATGTTTACTTCTAAATGGATCAGTGCAAGTTGCAAGTTTGGGTAAATAAATAAGTAATAAATTTCTGTACTGCTTTTGTTTGTTTTACAACAAGGTTGGATAATGACCATAATGATTTTTATCTATCTAAACAAATCTATTATTTCATCTGCTAGACAATTTCACTCTAGATTTGCAGATAATCAAAATTATTGTTAGTGATTTCCAGGGAAATTAATATCAATGAATAACAATCATGTATTAAAGAAATGGTTATGAACTACTAATTTATTAAAATTGGTTTTACTAAAAATCAGTTATAACAAGTTTTGTAATACTGCCCATCCAAAAAGTGGTTGTCAGGTACAACTTTCTGTCCCAGCCTACATTTCTAACAATAATTTATCAAATTTGTTGTGTAGAATTTATGTTTGTAATCCTGTAAAACCAAAATTACACCGCCCTCACATAAGTCTTAAAATCAGAGTAATGGTTCAACCAGCAGTTGTTTCATACTAGAGCCCATATGTGATTTTGGGGATTTTTCCAGAAGGACTTTGCTGCACGAGTGAGCTCAGCAGAATCAGGTGGCTACACCTGGTGGACACCTTGTAAGTTAGAGCTAGGGAAGGGCAGAGAAGATGTATAAAAAATTAAATTGCAGAAAGATTGCAGAAGGTAAAGCAAAGAAGAAAATCTTAGTTAAAAATATATTCAAGGCCCAACACACTATCTTACGGTTTTGTTTGAATTCAGAGTTGGGGGAGAAGAGATGGATTCATGCCTTTCCCAAGAACCTTAGAGTGAAGTCAAAGTGAATAGCCTTGGCTGGATGTTGAACTTGACTCACTGATTCGATTGTCCGCAGCCTTAATCGTTACCATCACACCTCCATATGGGTGTGTGTGTGTGTGTATTTAAGCAGTAATCCTTCATTAATGCATGTCTGGTTAAATATGATGGACAAGGAAAACCTTTTCACCTTTTTGGTTAAAGAGAGATTAACCAAAAAGGTGAAAAGGTTTTCCTTGTCCATCATATTTAATCAGACATACACACAAGTATCATTCATACTCAACTGCAAAAACTCCCAAAAGAAATATATTGGTGAAACATCTAGATCTTTAATTAAAACAATATATGAACATAACAGAGCTCTAAAAATAAATGACATGGACCATCACAACAAAGAAGATCTCAATTTTGACTTAAAAGATGCAATAATGATTAAAAAGGAACCAAACAAAGCGAGACGACAATGCATAGAATTGGCATTAATCTCCAAATACCATACAATCAAACAACGACCCAGAAGAATTCACATGTCTCCAATACTAGCAAAACTGATATTAAAACAAAATAAAATATCAATAAACAATGAAAAAATAAAATAGACACTGGTTGAGATTCAACAAATTTTAAAACATCTCCATAACAAAAAAAAAACATTCTCAATAACTGTCATCTACCATCTCCATGGCAACTACAACAAACTTTATGTCAAACTGTATTTTCATTCTGAAATCGATCTGAAGAAACTACAATATAGTGAAATGCATTATCAATATTAAAATAAATTACTGTATTCCAAAAATTTCCAAATTGTCATTACATTTATATCTTGTCGGATATTATTATCCATTATTATACACATACACTCACATATAAATATATATATATACACACACACACTACTAAGTTTTATTGAGTTAGATTCTTTAAATAATTTCATGGTGTTCATAGTTCTTTACAAACCTACAGTGATTATAATAACATTTATAAAGAGCCTTCCAACATTTTGTAATGATTAACTGCTTTAATTATTTTAACACCAATTTAAAAGTATTCCAAGTAAGATTATCATTTAGATTATCATTAATAATAATTAAATAAATAAATAAAGTTTGAGTAATTGCTTGAGAACAAAAATTGTTTCTTCATGTAATGATTCTTTTTTAAAATATTTTATGAAATATTTAGGTAAAAGAGTTTTTTTTCTTCCGTTTAGATTTAAAATAAGTAAATATAATTTATTTCCTGTGTAAAAGCAACAGAAAATGTATATTTTCAATTGCACTTGAGCTGAAGTTAAATCCCAAGAGCCTATGCTGCTTTTGAACGTGAATTTCTCAAAGTTATCTATGATGACAAAGGAATTTCTTTGAGAGCTGGCTGCAAATGTCATATGGACATAATCTTGCTGTAATTGAAATTCTTATCTTAATAAGTTCAAGATGGAAATATGAGGCATTTCCTGTTTAATTGAGACAATTTCCTCTTTAAACAACAGCCAGGGATAAGTTGCTTATCCATAAAAGCAATAAAACAGTGCCTTCTAAGGATGGTTGAAGATTTATGGAAGTAAGAGGCCTTTTAGAGATAGCAAACAAGAGAGAAAAAAAATAGAAAAAAATATCATGTGCTGCGGATATAATTTATTCTTGTACACTCCTTTGTGGAGTATAGAGCCGCTTTTTGCAGTTTCCGTAGCAAGTAGGTTTTACAAGGTGAAGTTGCAAGCCGATGCTCAAAGGTTTTTTTTTTTGTCAGAGTAACCTTCTCTTAGATGGACTGTCTTACAGGCCTAGAAAGCTCCAACTGCCCAAGTATTTACCCACAAAGGGGGTGGGGGGGTCATGCCTTTCCCAAGAGCATTGGTTCAAAATGCTGGTAACCATTACGCCACCATACACCTCTATTACTCCTAATGAATGAATGAATGGCTTGGCCTCGCGAACAAAGATTTTTGGAGGGTAATCCATAACAGAAGGACCATAGACAGCGGGCCCTGTGTGCGGAATAACCTTCCAGCCTGAAGTTTTAAGGTGAAGTACGACTTGCCCAGGATCAACCTCACCCTTTAAATCATGGGGTGCGTCCTATGAAGCACCGGAGTGGCACGAATAGGAGCAGAGCCTATAGATCGTAGGTTCAACAGGAGTTTCCTTCTTCTGGCAGATGCCAGAGCTAGCTATGGGAGTCTGCCGCCCCTTTGCAGGAATATTCCGACAGGAAGGCTGAGCTGTGGCTAAACCACAGGACGTGAACATCCTGTAGTTGGTAGATGCTGGAGCTGGCTATAGGTTTCTAAGTTTATTATCATTATTACTAATATTGTTATTTTATGGACCTAGCTTTATCATATACTAACTTCTGCATCATCACCAATTTTTTAGAGCTTGGACAACCAAACCAGGACATACTTTCATCTGAATGCTTCATATTTTTTGCATTTAACCTGTATTAAGTCTGTTGAATTTAATAAATAAACTTTTAACAATATGACATAACATTCTGTGTAGCACAATATCATTTTGTCTTGCCAATATTTACACAATATTAAATCAATATTTTTGTATACATGCATTTTAATATAGATACATACATACAAAATTCCAATCCAATTTTGCATTTATCAAAATTGTCATCTGGTAAATATTCAAAGGCTTTTACCAGCAGTTAAAAATTTGAAAAGTTCCAATTCATTACTACTGCAGAAATTAACAGATCACAAATCCATGGTTAGGCTGCAAAGGGCTACTCTAATGGAATTTATATAACTGATGTTCCGCAATAGAAACAGGATTTTAGAATATAGAGAAAGCCACTTATTGTGATCATTTTGGACAGGGTCGTTTAGATAACAATAACAGCTGATAACATTAAGCAAAGATCTAAAAATTGGAACAATTTACATTCATTGATATAAATTTAAATTCATTGTTATAAACAACTCTACATAATAAAAATATTAATTTTTAATTTATTTTAAATAAAGTGTTTGGGACTGACTGATTTTGATAACAATAACCGTTTGATAACATTATCAGTGATTATAATAAACGTCTTCCTCTGTATTTTTACAAATCTATAAGATTTACAATAGTGGTTTAACATTCATCAAAAAATTAATCACTGCCAATAAAAGAATCTTTGTCTGATTTAAACATATGGCAGGTGTTAAAAAAGCTGCCTACTTGAATTTTAGCCAAGTTGGGCCACATGACAATAGTTTCAGTTCTAACTCTTCACAAGGTTTTTTTTCTTTCTTTCTAATTTGAAAAAGAATTTTTAAAAAATAAAAGTATGTGCATTGCAGAAACAAATTCATAGCACTATATTAATCAATCTGTTCAAATTCACAAAACTTTGTAACCAATTTACAAAGTTTTGTGAATTTGAACAGATTGATTAATATTTTCTATAGTTTTGAGAAGGGTCATTAACATTCGAATGGTTCTTTGGACGATTGAACTTTTTGTTGTTTGTGATGTTAACAGGTTTCGGACGATTCATTCTTCGGCCTTCTTCAGTTGTAAAATCCGAGTGTGATGGGTTAAACAAAGACACAGAAACATCCTATGTTATAAGGGTTACCCCTTTTAAAAAAATTTTTAAAAATTCTGTTACCCCATCACTCGGATTTTACACATGAAAAAGGCCGAAGAATGGATCATCTGAAATATTGTGTTAACAACACAAACAACAAGAAAGAGTTCAATCATCCAAAGAACCATTTGAAGATTGATCAATGTGTTCATTTGTGAAGTTACCCAGTGTTTCCCATGTCTCGCTGGATATTTCACACATCTCTCAAAATAACTCCCCAAGTAAATAAAGGACCACATTTTCTATCATTTCTTTCTTTCTCTGAGGAAACCATGTGGCACCTTAAGTCCTCCAAACTTTTGGGTAGCACCTTCTATATAATTGTATTGTGTAAGTCATTTCTAGAGCTGGATGCTAAATGAGCAAGTCAATTACAACTGAAACAACTCACACTATAGAAGCAAACAGAAAATATAAGTTCTTATGATCTCGAGAAAGTAGATCTTTTTTTTTTTATAAACGCCAACAGTAACTAAGAGAAGTCTATTTCTTATTTTTTCATTCATCATCAAGAATGAGCACTCCTTTATTTACAGTATTGTGTACCATTCCATCAGCTTTCCCAAAAGATAAGAAATTATCTCAGATGTATTTAATTTAGGAAAGTGCTCTTTTCATTTCATTAACAATAGACAAACATTTTTTTTTAAAAACTAGGAAAACATCAAGGCACCAGATGTAAAAAAAACCCAAAAAACAACCTCAGTCTCAAGTGGTACTTCATGCAAAACAAAGAAACTTGCAACCAGCAATAACAAAGCTTAATTTCCTGCAGAGTAGGGGGGGCTTTTTGTGTGAATCCCCACCAAAATACAAAAGCAGGAACAGATAGAGACAAGATCAGAAAAGGGGAGCAGTGAAAAAAAAAGGATGGTACAAAGCAAAATACTTGATAAATAGCAAAAAAAAAGCAACAGTTAAAAATGTATCAAAAGAAATTATTTCTTACAACTTCAAACGGCTTTTTTACCTCAACAGAACGAGATAGACAAATTGGAGAAATAGCAAGAGATACCACAAAAAACAAGAACCCCATTTATCAAAAAATTTGAGTGCTTTTGAAGAGTTTATTTTTAGTGAACATTAGTGAGGTATAAATGGTCTTCAAAAGAATAACACAATTCAAAATAAACAAACTAATTAGATCCTTTGAACGAGTGAATTTCAATCAATAATTATTCCAGTGTTCCCTGTTAATCATAAGTTTATTTTCAGATTAATATCCTCTTTAAGAATGATTTAATAGGTGTCACATTATAGCAAGGGTTGATCATTTTTGGTCCATTTACTGCATTGGTTTGTTAATGCCCACAGTAAAACGAGTTCCATGTTAAAGAGCTACATCTAACTTGAAAAATAGTTTGCTTTTCTTAGATAAACTGTCAAATAAAGCTATGTGCTACACAGTCAATCATAGATCTGAAGAGTTCCTATTCCATATTATAACTCAAGATAATTATAAAAAAGAACAACTTTGTAAACAAAAAATCAAAAGAAGATCCTATCAATGCCACATGATTGGAATAATTGTTATATGCTTTATAAATAGAAGTTATTTTCATATAGGAAATGCTGAGATTCGGAAAATAAATTTCAAGGTCCCAAAGTTATACTGTTGTGCAGAGGGATTTCTAAGGTAGTTCATACAGAATGTGATTAATGCTACTGAATAGCTATTTATATTAAAGGAAATTAATATTTATTATAAAAGACCATTCTTTTGATCTAGTATAAAACTAATATTTTCCTTTTGAAAAAGTGAGTATATGATAATCTAACACACCTAAACCTGATATCTGGTGTGCTCAACATTTTATTGATCAGAATTCTGAGCAACTACCAGCCATGCTTCAATAGTGATGAGAATACAAACTCTTGAGATTGCAATATTATGGCTTCTGTTGCTGAAATGAATACAAGCTAGGCTGAAGAAAGAACATGAAGAAACTATTGGACGCATGGGATAAGCATAAGTCTAAGAATCAAGAGAATTCTTCTGGCCTGCTTGGTGGGTCAGATAGTTGTATATTTATCAATGGTACCAGTAGTCAGTGTATGAGCCCATGTAAAAACCAGGATTTCAAATGCTGATCTTCAAAGTAGGCAAACCCATTCCATTTGGGAAATTGGTTCAATACAATCTTCCTAACCGTTATCTCCCTTAATTTGACCTTGTGCCATACTAAGGTAAGCTTAATAAAAATCAAGACAAGAGAATTCTTTGGTAACATATGTATCATAGCAAATAAAATCAATGTATACATAAATGGAGACAAAGAGAATTATTGACATTATTATCATCATGTTCATCCTTCGTAGGTGAAGATGACATTGGCTTCAGTTCTGAGTGGTGCAACAGCTGTGGTGTCTTGACTTGTGTAGCAGAGAAAATGAAGTCTGACTTCCTCGTCGAAAAAGGCTTCAAGCATGTGTCTGCCACCATTCGAAATCCAGCAGGGAGAAAGAAATACTAGTGAGGAAAAAAGAAGAGCACCGCCAATAACCCGTATGTTGTGATACGCACCATCAATAACAGTATGTTGTGAGAAGCGTTACTATAAAAAAGAACGGCTTTGATGAGTCTGCAGTAGCGTCTTGGACTTTGTAATGAGTGTTGATAGCGGTGACTGCTTGCCAGTGTTAAGCAAGGAGGCGTCCAGTGTTGATAGCAGTGACTGCTTGCTGGTGTTAAGCAAGGAGGTGTCCCGTTGGAGGTTTTGTTCCGGTATTACAGCTTTGCCATTTGGTGACTTCTTGTACCAAACTGTATCAGTGTTTTTCCCCAACCCCCTTTTTGTTTCTACAACTTGGATTAAAGTGACGGAGAGTTACACAATTTCATAAGCCTTACTCTCTTGTCCCTGCCTACCTGGGTCCAGTGGCAAGACATAGTCAGGACGGTAGGAGACAAACTGAGATGCAGTGGATGACCAAAGCACTCTATGTATTACAACATGCTCTTCACCCTCCAAAACACGTTGCTGGCGATTGCGGGGGCCCCACTTACTGGTTTTGAATCAATGTTGTCTGTCTCTTAGACTGGTTGCCAACCATGGCTAGAGAGCCCAGTCTTCCCTGCTATTACCCATATCTGGGGTGGAGAAGAGATGGATTCATGGCTTTCCCATGGGCATTAGAGCAAAGTGAATGCAAACTGTCCCAGCTGGAGTTTGAACTCGGCTTGTCGAATTCTATTCCCTGTACCGTTAACTGTTAGGCCACCCGCACCTCCTCAATTCATACATATAGGTTAACTGCTAAGAGTGCATTGTTTTCCTCATACACATAACAATGCAACTAGCACATTTGAAGATGATGCATGCAACAAAAAGAAATCCCTCTTCTCCACTATACGTATTTCCAGCTCATATATCCCAAATTATCAGGTGCTTCTCTCCATATATTACATTACTTCCACCCTACCGTAAGTATATAGGGAATAGCAGGAAGAAGTATTTTGACTGACACAATGTGATAACCATCTATCTCTATTACAGTAAAGAGTCACACGTGTAGAATTCTCAATACATGTCAAACGTTAAAAAACAAAATATCAAGGCATTCCACAAGATCCCTCAAAACAAACTCGCACAGAACACAGCAGACTAGAAACATTAATCAAAGTGTTTTGAAAAGAAAGAGCATGTCAGGCAATGAGAATCTAATGCCATCAAAATGCTCTGGCATAGATAGGAATGAGAGGATCTAGAGTTTGATCTGGAGCCAAAATGAAAGACTATATGCAAACACTTTAACAGTGGTAACACCTAAAAGCTGCATTAGCAATGAATTATGACTAGCTGTATGCAAATGGCTTGATGTATATTAATTTCTATTGACTTAATCTCTTTACTTACTGTTAGTATAGAAGCATTGGGGCGTTCAATGCCTAATGTCAAAGCTAAAATTCTTAAATTCAGCCATGGATTTTATAGTATGGTATGACAAGCATAATTTCTTTTATCTTTATTATGTAAAGCAAACAAACTTATCTTTTATTAATATTTCTCTCATGTTAATTCTAGTTGCTTTTCATCGCAACCAATCAGACTGTCAGTCTATGGCCGTTAGTAAACAGCGTGGATCAAAAATAAAGGACAAACTTTTGGTTAGACACAAACTCCTGTTCCTTTTTGCCTCTGGAATCCTGGTTATCCGTACCAGCTGCTCTTACCAATTGAACTACGAGAACCCTACGGTTGAGAGAAGATCAAATCTAATCCTTATACCTACTATTCATTTTTCCTGAACGCTCAGCGCCGTATTTGTTATTGTTTTACACTAGTAGTGTTAGTAGCGGCAATATTGTCTTGATTTTAATTTTTTTTTATTTGATGAAGCATTGTCAGCCATTATTAAATTTTGACTAGTATTTCTTTCAGCTTAATTTTATTTGCTTTTCCTTATCTCTGATATGTGCTGTTTACTAACGGCTGTAGACTGATGGGCGAAGTGGTTGCGATGAAAAACAACTAAAATTAACTTGAAAGAAAAACTAGTCAAAAAACTAGTCAAAATGTAATAATGGTTGACAATGCTTCATCATCTATTGAAAAAAAATTATAAAAATCAAGATGAAAGGGAGAAAAATGGCTCTATTCACTTTTGACCCCTTAAAAGAAAGAGGGGGGGTATCCATTCACTTTTGACTCCTTATTATAACTCCTGATTATATATAAACATAAAATAAGATATGTATATAGAACCGGAAAGTGGTTCCACTTCAGTATTATAGTTACATTGTAAATAGAACCTCCCCCCTTTTTGTTTAACCCTTCAAAAATATCTTTTCTCAAAACTTTTTACTTTAAAACCTTTCTCTTCACCTTGAGTATGCATGCCAAATTTGGTTGGACTGTTCCCATGTTTAGATGGTTTCTATAGTGTGACAGACAAACATACACACATACAGTGTGACACGTCTCACTTATATATACAGATAATGGAATCATGGGTGAAAACTTAGTGCATGAGCTATCATGCAGAAAAGTAGTATTTGCTGCCTGCTTTTATCTTTGAAAAGATATTTCAGTCAGATTTTGTTGATGAGATTAATTGCATTTTCATTTAAAACTAAGTGTAAGAGCATTTCATGCAGATTAATATGAAAGATAGAGGAATAAATCTAAAGACATTAAGTCAAACCTTATCAGCATTCAGTTCTGCAGAAATCTGGTACTTACCTAAAAATTAAAGAAAAAAAAAAAATTAATATAATAATAAAATTACAGATTTCAGATCAAAATAAAAGTAGTGTGAATAAATACAAGAGAATAAAAATATTTTTTTAAATTTAAGAAAACACATTTTGTAAGCACAGGAAATAACCAGTTTCTAACGGAAATCCAACAAATATGTGTTTATTGTACCTTTGGTATTCATGTTTGTCTATGTACAGATGGTGCCAGATAGACAGGCAGGAGAGTAAATATGTAAGGAACACAACTGGGATCAGATTTCAGGTGGAAAAACCACCAGAAGTTAATAAGAGGCTTTAAAAAATGTTAAGGGAATGATCATTCAGCACTTTCATAATCAAATTAGATAATTTGAAAAAGCAAATTTCCTGAGATTTTATTTATCTTAATAAATTGAGTATTTACAAGGAAAAAAGTGTGTGTATATGTATATAAGTAAGGTTGTTTGCAAGAGGAAAGACTTTATATAATCAAACCTTTTGCTTTGTTTCAAAATAAAAAGTAAAAATTAAAAAAAATAATGATAATTCATATTATATAAGCATTATGTGATAATATCAGAAAAGTATAAAAAAATAAAAATTGATAAAAAAATGATTACCATAAAATTATTCTAAATGTCTTACGGTTGGTACTGGACAATAAGATATACCATATATGCTGGACTATAAGACAAATGGTTTACAAGGGTATTTGGAGGATTACCGCTCATTGCAACTCATCCAAGCCCCTTTAACTGTCCATATTGAGCTTCAGAAGAAGCCCCATCATAATACCAGCGAATTGGATGCAGTATAACATTTGCATATTTAAAAAAAAATAAATGTATGTCTAATATACCGGCATATATGGTAGACCAGAATTAATACTGAAATCACGATTTACAACCAATCAAGTTAATTTCAGTGTAATTTCCATTTATTTGCTAAGATTTTAGAATAAAAAAAAAGGCAAAATCTTCAGGATAGTAAAAAATTATTTCGTACAAATTCACTTTTATCTCTACTCTAAAAATCTTTTTGGTTTCTATTAAATTAAACTCATACATCAAAGTAACCAACACCAACATCTTTCTCCCTGAACTCTTTGAGAGAAATTATTGCTTAAACACTGAACACACAGGATATTTTTTCCAATATCTCTGAGTATTTTCTATATTGAAGACTTAAAGTTTTGTGCATTGAAACTCAATATCATATTAAGAAATATTCAATGAAAATAAACTGTAATTATGACAATATTGAATATTTTGCTTGATAGACAAAAACAGTCTAAACCAATTGAAGTGCTACGCTTGTGAAGATTTCTGTATGAGGTGTACCTAAAGTCTCATCCAATCAATATATAAAATAAAAGTTATAGATAACATGAGATGGAAGATCAATGTGACTAAGTCAAAATAAGTAGTATATAATCAGAATTAAGTGTTTTAGAGAAGTAGATGATTAGAATAAGTTGAGGACTGTGGGCTAAGGAAATCAAAGGCAGGCAATACCTATTTTTTTTTTTTTTTCATTGCTGCTACTGATGTTCAAAAGATTTGATAGTTTTACTGTGGTTTTAGTAAGCAATTAAACTTGTTAGGATAACACAAACTTTATTATTTATATTATAAACTTCATGTAATGTAAAGTTGTGTAATTACATGATTTCATTTGCCAAAAAAATAAAATTTTATAATGAGCAAGTGATATAAATGAGAACATTTAAAAACAATGTCTACAAATATATATTTCTAAAATAAAATAACTACAAATTAATAGAAACCTATTGGAGTTTGAAGTTCAAAGAAAAAAGCAAATATAAGACTATGGTCATATGAAGTGTGAGATATCGAATATCTAAAAAAGTTTGGTGAACAGTAAATATCAATATAATGAAAAGTTAGATAAACTAGACAGAGAACAAGGAAAAAGTCTCCAACTGTATGCTATTAATTAAACACTTTCTTTTAATAGACAACCAAAGATGATAGTGATCACTTCTAAATGAATTCAATACATTCAAATAGTTCTTCGGACGATTGAACTCCTTGTTGTTTGTGTTGTTAACACAACGTTTTGGCCGATCCATTCTTTGGCCATCTTCATGTGTAATATCCGAATGTGATGGAGTAAACAGAAGTTTTTTAATTTCAAAGGAGGTAACCCTTATAGCGTAATGATTCAGTTGTTTCTTTGTCCTTGTCTTGTCGGGTTTGAAAGAAACACCTGAATCTTACGTTATAAGGGTTACCTCCTTTGAAATTAAACTTCCCCATCACAATCGGATATTGCATGAAGGCCGAAGAATGGATTGACTGAAACGTTGTGTTAACAACACAAACAAGAAGTCTAATCGTCCGAAGAACTATTTGAATGTTAATGACCCTTCTCAAAACCTATAGAGAATTCAATATAGTTGTCATACACTTAACAGTACCCTATTAAAATCAGATATTCCTCTTAAATTGAGGTAGATATTTTGAGGTGAATGAATAGACAGATGGCATATCTGCTTCTTGTTTTTTTGTAGTAGATCTATTTTTCAAAAGTTATGGTCACCCAATCAATTTTTTATGTTATTATTATTGCTTCTGCTTCAAGAATGGAAGAAAGAGGAACCAAGCAGAAAAGATGCCAGAAATATGTTAGCATAGGATCAAATATGCACTTCCACTAACACTTAACACCTTCTCAACACAATCCTCTTAGGATTAACCTTTTCAGTAACTTCATCATAGCTCCCTGCTATAAAGAAAAGTAACTGATGAGGTCTGAAGGTGTTGATGACACAAACTGAAGAATATTATCATGCAACAAGTAATAGCTTGTTTGTAAGAACTCCAAGAAGTGTATCATCTGTCTGTTTATTAGATTAGATCAGGTAAATCTTGACTCTTGAAAAAGTACACAGTCAGCTGCAATTGTTATGTTCGTAATGTGTTTTTACCTGCAGTCCTGGATCATATTAGTTGTCTGTCCTTCCTATCATACGGCTACATTACATACTATTGTAAAGTTCAAAGTTATAGGTGCAAATTTTAAGGAACTAACAAGACTCCAATGTATATACAGATTAAAGTTTTGCAGGATTCAATATTTTAAAAAGAGCTTTAAGCTTTTTGCATTCAAGTTTTTTTTAATTAGGGAAACATTTTGTTTTTAAAACCGTAAACATACATGTAAAATGAACATGGTTTTCTGTCAAATTGCCACTCGGTAATTCAGAAACAAGTACAATTTCCCTTCTCTGTTGACAAAACACATAGCAAATGTTTGTCACCATGTAAGGAACAGTGGAATGTATTTTTGCATGAATTCAAATGAGTCAAAACTATATTCTAATATCATGAAGAGCCAATTCAGATCCCATGGAAGAATGAGATGCTTAATATGGATCAATCCAAACAATAAACATACAACTTCTGTATGGTGTTTGCAGATTAGAATTGCTATGCTTCATCTACATTTTTAAATGTACTTAACAAATAAGATGCTTACTTTCAACTCTCTCTTAGATAAATCTACGTTGTTAGTTTCAAAGATTGGATTTCTGTAAGATTATAAAATATAGTAAATTTTAAAAATTACCTTTTACAGACTAACTACTATTGTATATTCAGTTAGTTTCTTGTTTAAGGATTGTTCTATATGAGAGCCAACCTATTAAGTAAATTAAATTACATTGAATATTTGTATTGATCCTTCAAGTAGATATCTCATTCGGTGAACAGATTTATCTTAGAGCTGTTAGAATTTCCTTGACAAAATAAGGTTTAATCATTCAACCATTCATTGCAATATGATACTTTTAATGAAGAGATTGAACCAATAATTCACAAATCAATAACAGAAATGACATGATATAATTCTTATCCTATGAATCATAACTACAAAGGTACTAACATTTGGACCTACAATGATCAATTTTAACAAAATCATCATACATGTCCCCTTTTCTAAAAATTGGTTTTACAAGAATCTTTGTTGACATCATGACTTTCAGTAGAAATATTCCCAGTCTGGTTCAATTTATGCACATGGTTTCAATTTCTAGCAAGGCTGTTGGCTCTTAAGAGGGGTGCTTCTATTACAAGGAGACCGACAGATGGAAAATCTGTTGCAGCATTCAGTAGAGATAAACAGTGCCACATAGAAAGGCAAGCAGCGCTTACAAAAACACAGGTAAGCAAATATAGCTTAGGTGTGTCTAGGAGAGAAAGCATTTGGACTTGTCAGCAGTAGCTGTGGTCATCATTATTGTCAGCGTGGCTCAACACTTGCCAATCAGCAGTCCTTTCCATCAAGGGTGATGATGCTGAAGTAAACAAATCTCCTGCCTCAGTGCGAATGGAAGTATAATTGCCTTTTCATTATTGCTATCATGAAAGAGGTGTGATGATATAAAATAAATCAAAGGAACTGTCTCAAGGGCATACCTTACCTGCAAGATGCATCTTGGCTACAAGACAACTACATGTATATGCACATACACACACACAATCTGAATATCAAAGTGAAGAACAAAATGGCAATCACTTACATTTTACATTACTTTGTGTTGTTATTTGTAAGTAGTGCACAGACAGAAATGGTTTAGCAGGGAAAGAGATAAGAGAATCTCAGATTCATACAGACTATGAGAATTCTGTCAATAGATGACTCACTTAAAATAAGTTGGCAACACATTGGAGCATTCTAAACTGATGCAAAGAGTTCATATGGTTAGTCAAGTGCATTATTTGTCTGTTAAGAAGAACAAGATTTTTAAAATTTTATATCAGATATATTTCAGAAATTCAAAATTTTGTTCTATAGGTAAATCAGGACTTTATATTTCTTAAATAAATGTGTTGTAAGGAGTCTCATCAAATTAGTATTTATCGAAACTTTACCCCCTCAACTTTCAGTCAACTATCAAAGCCATTGAACAATACCAGCAAGTGCATGTAAGAGATTGTTACAATAGTGAATAGTAAGATAGAGATTAGTTACCATAAATGCTGGTATATAAGATGGAAATTTAATTTTTTTTTAAAAACAAAAAACAATATTCAATATTACACTACATCTGGTATAATGACTCGAGGGACTTCTACCAAAGCTCGATATGGAGAGTTATGAGGCGTGGATGAGTTGCAGTGAGCGATAGTCCTCCAAATACTGTTGTAAACCATTCGTCTTATAGTCTGACATATACATCAGAAGCAATGGAAAAAAAGAAATGCATTTAACCTGTTTATAATCCAATTTATCCTTAGATAAAAAAACATCCCTATATTAGAGTAAAGAAAATTGAATACGTGGAAATTAATGAAAAACAATCTGTTTTTTTTTTCTTCCAATAGAAAAATAGAAATGAAAAATCCAATAGAAGAGGTTACAAAATAGCTGCAGCTTTTATTTTGTCTGAATTGTTCAATTGCAAATATATGAAACAAAGCAGATTATTAACATAAAAAAACAGGTTATGGAAAGGTATTATCAGAGTGATCAAAAATTCAGTTTAATCTTGTACTTAAATAATAATGGAGTTCCAAAATTAGGAGGAAAAAATAGTTAGATTTGCACAAGATTATTTTCTACTAGGCAAAATATATAAAAGAGATAAATTTTATTAAATATTTTAAGTACAAAATAAAATACTGAGAATTCTTGTTTGAAATATTCCTAAGAGATTGATATTAGTCTATTGCAATAAATATAGTGTTCATACAAGTTACATTCGGATGTGCGGGTGGCCTAATGGTTGACAGCACAGAGAATAAAATCAGTGAACAGAGTTCAAACTCTGGCTGGTACAGTTTGTGTTCACTTCCCATTAATGCCCTTGGGCAAGGCATCAATCCAGCTATTGGTAAATAGCAGGGCAGTTAGAGCCCTTTAGCCCAGTAAGGCAGTTCATCTTGGGTGTCAGGCTAGCACCCCGGCCCCATTAAAAAACCCACAATTGCTACAATGATTGGGTCTCCATGTCAATACGTTAATATATCATATACAAAGAAAGATAACCCTGTTAGCTTTCATTGTTAATGATCAGTAGTGGAAATCTTCCGTTTTGGGAGACCTTTTGTGTTCAAATCAGTTAGTGGTTCGGCATTCTAGCGTATAGACATGAACTTTCGAGTGTAAATAAAAGTAAATTGCAGACCCCAAGAAGTGTATGCGTTTATATTGTGTTATATCGAGGTTGACGGCAGACAAGTGGATCTAAAGAGACTAAAAATGGATCGTTTGAGAAATGGAGACAAAATCATTGCCTCATGTGTTGCATGACAAGTTTTTTTCTGTTAAGAGAATTCAGTTTTTTCGTAAGAGCATTAATTAAAAACAAATAAATATGTTCAAAACCAAGAATCAAAAACGGATACTAATACTCACATTTAAATTGGGAATGAGAATTCACTATGGACATTTTCTGTCAACTTTAAAAAGACATAGAAAATGTTTGGGTATTGAACAGTAAATAGTAAACCATTACGTGATGCATTTCATTTGGTCAGACAGACACCAGTTAACCAAAGGCAATTGATTTAAATTGATTTTTTGCCCATTAAAACTAGTAGTGTACCAAATAGGTCTTCCTATGAATGATTTTCAATCATGATATTATTGATTTTTTAAAATTATATCAGGATGGAAAACATTATTTTAGTGGCACATTTTTTTTCTTTATTAAGCTGAGTGCATTACCTAAATAAGTATTGGACATAAGTTTGAATTATATAACAGTAATGTCTTTGCTCAGATTCCTAATCCACACACACAAAATCTTAAACTGGAGAATTTTTTAATCCTAAATCCGGTGATTTATACATGTGTATTATTAGTATGGTAAAAAATCGTTCAGAATGTGAAAAAAAAGTGTGAAAATCCGCATACTATAGATTTCTTTTAATGCTCTTTCACATAAAAACAGGACAGATGCGATCTGACCACTATAGCAGCCGTCATCTTGATTTCAAAATGGCTGGTGATGCACAACATAGAAATTTGATTCAGTAAAATTATTCAACTATAATCTGAAGGAGGAGACTCAATGATTGATAAGAAGCAGTTCATGTAACAGACTCATGACATTAAATGTTAAAAATTCCAATTTGTTTCAACGTAGCAAGATAATCTTTTGAAAGATAAAATACAGCATCTGAAACTGAGAGGTTTATTCCTGCAGACTCCTTATGGAGCATAAGGCTGCAACCACCCTGCTGCAGTTTCAGTAGCAAGTAGTCTTTTTTATGGGGTGGAGTTGCTAGCCCCATGCCAACCCTCCTTGTTTACCTGGGCTTAAGACCAGCTATGGCAACTGCCAAGTTGTAGGTTTTTTCTGTCAGAGTAACCTGTCAAAACTGCAACTGTTTCTTCAGCTAATGACACATACCTGTGTCATTAGATACCTTCTCCTTGAAGTTAAAAATACTGAGTCATGAAGTCCAAACAAATGCAAACAAACATACATATAAAAATCATCTATTTAACATTTTGCACCTTCCTGTCCCTTTTATTCAAGTCAAGACATGGCCTAACAGCTTCTGCAAATCATAAGCTTTCTACCATAGTATTCACTTTTGTTACATACAAAATACATGTACAATTACAATTATTTATATACATGTACCATAAAAGAAATTAAATAATGATCATTATAGCAGATTTAACACCCATAAAAACCCAGACCCATTTCTACTTGAAGGAACATTATGCAGGATTCTGGGTAGGCAAATTGACACAGTCATGTGATTGCACCAAGATGTTCAGTAGATATCGTTTAGTACACTTCATGAGCTAAAATCAAGGGTAAAATATAATATTACATAAGAGACTGTACAGATCAATTAAATTGTATGTAACACCAGTGTCACAGTGAGTTCTTATGGGTTAAAGCATATCATTAGTGAAAAACCTAGACAACAGCATCAAAATCTATATTCACAATCATCATAGAAATTGACTACATTTGAGAAACTAAATAAAGCATATTAAAATCAGTTACAAATTTAATTAGAATATTTCAAATTCAGAAGTTTTGTCAAAGCACTAAATGATTAAAAATTTGTAGAGCTCATATGTAAGTTATCCATATCGTACAGACCTATCACAATTATGTTCATATTTCTTGCATGTGATTTCAAAGTGTTGAGCATAAGTCATACTCACAACTTTATAAAAATACAAAATGCAAGCCATGCACTAGTAAATGAGATATTTTGATATCTAATATGAGCAGTGTTAGGAAAGAGGAGAATTAAGAAAATGAATATTATGTAACAAAAGCAAAATTGTTTGGTGACATGTACAAAAAGGAAACAGATCTGTTACCCTCTGAAAAAAGACTAAACAATGTTTGAGCAGAATAGGAGCACATTCTATACATTGACATTGGATGGTTAGAAGAGAAAGAAATGGGTCATCTTAATAAATGGTATTTGTAAAGTGATAGGAGCAATGACAGGAGGTTCTGCGTGGGCCAAGAACACAAGAGAATGACAAGATCTTTGTGACATTTATTCTTGATTTACTAGCTTACATTACCATTCACGATATGATGGATTGTATGTCAGCTTTTATAAAGAACTCACATTAATCAAAATTTCTATAAACAAAGCAAAACCTTCATTTCTGCATAGGTAAATATAGAATTAATAATCATTTGTTGGGTATCCTTGCTTTTAGCATCCAAAACAAATTTCAGATAAAAAAAAATGAATTACCTCCCAGAGATTTCTTTACCTAGCCTCATATTCTAATCACACATTTTTTTCTATATATAAAAATGAAATATGATTCAACATTCGTCACCAATAAGGCTTTGAATTTGTAAAACAAAAATAAATAATTAAAATAAAAATGGTTGGACATACTTCCTTTGGATTTAAAAAGTTTTGCATCATAAATAAAAAGAAATAGCATCTGAAAAATTCATTGATATATTTGAATTTCTATGAGTTGATTTTTTTGTAAAAGAGACGGTGCACTTTACCTACAGTAAAAGACTGGCCGCTGTAAGCTTAGAAATTATGAAAGACCTACTATTGATATTTTAATAATGTGAATGATATCAATGCAGTCATACCACACACCTTTAAAACAGTAATTATGTGAATTATAGAGAAAATTTAAATGTACAATACCAAGTGAGGTAAATACACAATAGATAAATAAGATGAATGAAATATGAGCTTACCTGTAGGTATGAATGTTATCTTTAGTTAACAAAACCAATAAATTGGCACTGTTCTTGGACCATTAATAATAAAGAGAGCACTATTCAACTATCAAAACACCCGCTTCCCTTATCCTATGTATTTTCTCATAACAGGATATTTTTAGTATCAAGATAAATTGGTCAGAAGTTCAAGTGTGAATGTGCTCATTCATATATGTGCTTTGATGTACATGCCTTTCTTAAGAGCCAGGTGCAAATGAGGTGACTATCAGGGAGGAAACAATTAGCATGTATGAACAAATTGAAATAGTTATAGATTAATAGAGAGATATATACTGAAGCAGAGGATTTATTAAAGAAAGAGAAAACTAGCTGTTTAACCAATCGAAGAAATTGAATAATCAAGCATAGAAAGAAAAAAGGAGAGAATCCACACATAAATTTTTGCACCCAAGCATTTTTTGTTTGACAACCTAATTAATTTCTAAACACAAAACAAGTTTCAAGCTTGCTATTTTCCCATGGAGAAAAAAGACACCTTTGCCAGACTGCATCTTTTTTTTTTGTTGCTTACACCCAATACAACACAATCAAGCAACAATTCCATTACCAAGTGTAAGTGACACTTGGAAACACCTCAAAAGATATGATAAAAAATCCATGGTTCAACCAGAAAAAAGAGAACGTGTGAGCATGAGAACAATTTCTGAATTGCTTTATTACTACTGTTTTCACTGCTACCATAAGAACTATCTCAGAGAATGGCACATGATACGAAGCTGAAGCAAAGTGATGTGTCTTGAATCCATGCTTTCACATGGAAACTAAATATTTTAGAAACAAACATTTCCGAATTCAAAAAAGGAAAAAGAACTTTAAAATTTAAATTCTTGGCTGGAAAGAGCTATGAAATGTCATACTTAATGAAGTGGATTCAGATCACTTTGTTTTCCTATTTCATGTTTATGAGAAGAAAAAAGAAAAGAACTCAAAGATTTTAAGACTTTTGAAAATCAGATAAATCACATTTTTTGTTTGGGTGTTTGTAATATTCAGAAATTGTAAATATTGTGCTCTCAATTTCAAACTTATTTTTCACTCTTTTCCTTTTTGTAATTTGAGGTAAAAAAAAAAATTTACATTCCTTCATAATCTGTTATACACAAAATGAAAGGAGAGCTGAAATAATTAAAAAATTCTTTAAAAATATTCAGATTTTTATAGGAGCAAAACAAAAATACCACTTTTTTAAAATTAAATTTGACTAGTTTTTACCGTCATCCTAATATTAGTTGTTTTTATACAACTTTTTAATTCGGGCCACTGTTTCTATAGCAACGAATAACAGTGCAATCGGAAATAAAGAGTAAGCCTTCGGTAAAAATTGAACTTACACCCTGATTGGCAGAGAGAGATTAGTTTAAGCCTAGCAGCTTTTACCAATCAGCCACAAAGACTTCATGGATTAGCAGAAGCTGATTCGCACTTATAAACTCACTCCCTATAACCAACACTCTGCGCCGTATTTATGTTGTTTTTTCTTTATCAATAGGATCATGTCACAAGCTACAGAAGTGAGATAGAGAATTCACCTCTTAAGTTAAGGCACTTACGGGCTAAGATTAATTTCTAAAAATATAAGGACATAAAAAAGCAGTTTAAAGAGATGAGGATCTTGGAGCACTTTGTAACTTGTAACACAAATAACAAAAGTCTGTGGAACAAAGGGAACAAAAACCAGCTGAAGATAAGTACAAAAGTGAGCTTGATATAAGGAAGACCTGAGTTGCAGTTGCAATGATAACCTTTTCCGTAGCCTTCAGACCTACAGAAAACCAACAGCAGACATCATCATCATACAAAGGATGTATATGAAAGTGCAGCAAGGGTATAAATTCCTCAAATCAATTTTAAAAAAAGATTTTCTAATACCAGGATCTACCGTAAGATCGCCCA